>JAGXOD010001402.1:4015000-4246810 GCA_020368025.1 Brachyhypopomus occidentalis
CAATTATCCTTCACAATATACATTAAATCACACTATGATTTGTTGTATGATTTGTTGTTATATGTGACTTCATTCAATAATATAACCAAAAAAACAAATTTGAACCCAATCTAAAATATATATTTGACTTTTGGGAAAAGAGAACAGGTAATGTGCTGTGTAAAATGAGCTCTTAGAAGTCAAAGGACATGTGCTAATACCTTAACAAATCAATGCACATAATTTTGAACTGTCCTACTCAAATGCATTCAAGAGACATTCGCAAAACTGCTGCAGAACAAAAATGACACCAGTAAACACTTGGCAGAAGTATACATGGTAAGCCTCCAGTTATTTGAATCTTTCCAAAAGTCGAACCTTCAAACGCTTCCTAACAACTGCAAATTCGTAGATGTAGTTAGTATGTGCTGATGCATAACAGATTAATAGCGTTTAGAGAAGGTTCTAAGACTCGTAAGGCCTTTACTGTAAACTCCACAATGTTGACACTAGCGTGTTGCATAAATGGGTGTCTAAACATACTTGGATTAGAAACGTATAAAAAAACATTTATACAGCACGTAGTTAAAACAAATCACTGCATTAGAACTATGTAGAAATCAAATAGGATGACAAGAAATTAAACAGACATGCAAATGTCATGACTAAAATAAAACAACGTGAATAGCGTGCTATTTATTTTCTCTTGAACATCACAAACGTTTTGATCAATTTTAACTGCGTCCAACACATAGAACGGCATATCTAATATCCAAACGCCTTATTTGTTGTTAACATAACTGAAGATTTGTGAGAAACTAAACCGCAGATCAAAACGTATTTATGAAATATGCTTTAAAAACGTTTAGCTTTGTAAAACAATAATAGTACCTGCATAAGAATCGCTGGTAAAATTTAAACCTTAGAAATTGGACACGAGACGTGTTATGCCTACTTGAAAGAAAGAAATTAGCTACTAGCGTCACCAAGATGCAGTAAAAGTTTACTAGCCAGCGCAGAGTTGTGTAAAGCTTGCAGTTTGTGGTATTCCTGCTGAAGACTGTAAAAACTCGGCACTCCAACTGAGTGAAACCCGGCTGCCTGCAAGAACGAAGCGCGTGGGACAGGGCTCGGAGAACCTGCACAACCTGTGGGAAGTGGATCAAAACCGAGCGGTGATGCTGGCAGGTACCCTTTCAGTCCGGCGTTAGAGGTTCGCGACAGAAGCGTAGACAGCGCAGGTAAAAGGCAGCGAACAGGTGGAATAACTGGGCTGCATGACGCACTCGGATGACGGTCCATTCCGACTGGATACAAATCTAAACTGGGAATCTGCAAGGTCGCGCTGCCCAACCCGTGAGATCCAAGTGTAAAACCAGGCAGCGCGCTCAGCTCCAGCGGTATTTCCTTCGGCGTGGCGAGCGTGAAATGCTGACGCTTGAAACGTTTCCTTCGGCGGAGAAAACTGCCGTTCTCGAACATGTCAGACGACATGGGGTCTAGTGTCCAGTAGTTGCCCTTTCCCGGATTACCAGGTTCTCTGGGCATTTTTACAAAACAATCATTGAGCGACAGGTTGTGCCGGATGGAGTTCTGCCACGCTGGGAACTTTTCTCGGTAATATGCGAAACGCTGACTAATGAAGTCACAGATCTCACTTAATGTCAGTCGCTTCTTTGGACTCTGAAGGATTGCCATCGTAATAAGGGCGATATACGAATACGGGGGCTTCACTGATGCTGCTCGTACGGAAGAGGAGTTGCATTTTGGTGTATTGTTAACGTTATCCTTCTCCCTCGAATCACCCCTCGCGTTCCTTGGTGGCGAGTTTTTAATTGTATTATCCGTGTTAAAGTCTCCAACAACGTCAATATCGGGCTCTTCCATGGAGTTTTTTATCCAAGATCATAATCCTTCAAAAGAGCTCGTGCCACCTGCGTGGGACGCCAGGATCACATCTGAGCACTTTAGATGCTCTCGCGGAACGGATCGTCTTGTCCAAGTTCATTCACAAAAAAAAGAGAGAAAAAAAGCTTTGCCCAATTCAAACCGGAGACCAAAGAAATTGTTAAAGCAGCGCTCCAGTTCCGCCTCTCTGTCACTCAAATATAAAAGTTTTAATTGCGATAAGACCCCAAAAAAGACATTTATCGTACTTTATAGGTCAAAACAGCGTCTTCCTTACTGAGAAGGGGAAACGGTCTTAGGAACGCTTTTTCCATGTAACCCTACCCGTTAGGAGATCAGGAGATGATGTCATGTTGCAGTTTTTAGGGAGAGACAAAACTTCCTACCAAAAATATCCAAGACGTGCTGTCTAAGCAGCGAGCTTTGCCATTTAAATTCTTTAAAAATACACCGTGCCACGTAAATATCGTCACGTAAAATTTCACGATGCATATTAAATGTTCCAAAAATGGGCTTGTCTAATTATACTTATATATCATTTTGTCGAAAGACTATTTGTTTTCCCAATTCTATACGAATTATTATTATTATTCTCTCTGGATTTATTTAAACTTGAGTGGCTATGTGAACCGTGGGCCTAAACATAACTTGCCATACATTATATGGCTTTTAACACTTGTTCACAGCACTACCCAAATGCAAAATTAATTTTGTCGCAGAAAAATGTCGAGTCATGGTTAAACTGACAGATTCTCGAATAAATCACAGAACTTTCAAAGATGCAGATTAACCTTTGTCGATTGTTTACATAATAGAAGATAATCAAGCTGTCCCACAGCAACAAGATAAATCCAGCCCAGAATATCCTACCTCTCCTGTAATAAACTAATAGCTTTATAATTAATAAGGCACCGTGTTGGATGATTCCATTTAAAATACTTAAAATGTATCCAACTAGGTCGTTCTTTATTCGATTAAAATACGAAAAGGTAGAGTTGACGGGTAGAGGTGAAATAAATGTTAAACAAATATACATTTTAAATTCGGTTTTTATTCACACAAGGAAATGATCTTCATTATACTCCCACCCCCGTGTACGCGTCGCTCCATCGCCGCAAACTACGCAAATTAGATGATTCAGCAAATATTTCATGAGTTAAATCCACGTACATCCGTTGAGCGTACCTTAGATCCCAGTTATTATTATACAGATCTCGTGAACTGCCGGGCCTTAAGAAATTAGATTTACAGGAGAAAAGCATGAATGTTGCACTGTCCAAGTCCTTCATGGGTAACCCTAGTATTGCCCTAGAACACCAAGACTCCTACAGCCCAGCCTCCATCATACTTTATTCGTTATGGTCTACACCTACCCAATAAACCTTTTTTTTTCCTTTTTACAATGAATGTAAAATAGACATAGTACTCTCATATGGACTTGTGAAGATGAACAAGATACCACGTGGCTGTGAGAACACACAAAATTCACTCCAAAACACAAACAGGTTAGCCTCACAATTTAAGGGGTGAACGAGGGGATTAAAGAACCAAACGTGTACATCAAAATGGATTTAACTGATACAAATTTCACAGAATAACAATTTTTAAACAATAAATAAATCTTGAGTGCAAGAAAACGACAAGGCCGCAAGAAAACAATAAAGCAAACAGAGATGCAAAGTCACATAAATAACGGACGTACTCTCTAGATCCAAATTACACACACCAACAAAGTAAGCACAGTTGGAACAACGTTCGCCCCACAGCTCACCTCTGTAGGCAGCACATGGCTGGAGTGACAATGGTCTAAACGTTATGGCAGACTCATGTATTATAGAGTAAATACATTTGGTGTAAAAGGTATGATGGGCTCCTGCATTACATAGATACATACATTTGATAATGTACTATGAAGACTTTAGCTCAATCTAATAGTTCACTCATCAGTTCCACGGAAGAGAACAGCCACATTTAGACAGGCAGCATAATTCTCCATTTTTGCTCATATATCTAGTATCTACCTTGAAGTCTAAATGGCTAGTTCAAGCAACTAGTCACACACCAGTAGATTGTAAACCCACAATCCGGAAATAAAGAATCTAATCAGATAAGAGCTTCTGTTAGCTGGCTGTAGGAGAGATGATATGCATCTGAAGAAACAACACTTGTGTGCCGTCTGGAGCGAAGACCCTCAGAAATTCTCATTCCATCCAAAAGCCAATTGAATCCTTAAACTGACCAGAGTTCTACAATTCCGGAAACTGAAAACTCATATGCTATGACTACAGAAATGGCCAGAATGGAAGAGACCTGTAGAACGTAGACGGACACTCTGTTGTGGACGTTGACTCAGGGACTCTACCCAATCCTACCAGCCAGCACGTTTGTTCTGAGAGGCAACTTGAAGTACATCACCACACTTCAGACATTTAGAGCTGGAGTTGGCCTCCTTCCTGGGAATGTTCCAGCATTGCAGACAGCGCACACGATATTTCTTATACCTGCCACAAATAAAGAAAATTTAAAAGGACCACAATTGAAAATGTGAAAATAATAAAAAAATTGTCTTAAATAAAACAAAAGAAAGGTGTTGGTTAGAAAAAAAACATGAATATCTCAAAATGGAGAATAAAATTGAACTCACCAATACACTCAAAATATACCAATATACTCAAAACTGATTCTCTCTCATTTAATGTTGATTTGGGCTCAATTTGATGCAACACTAAACTGACTAAAAGTTTCTATGCACTATAACCAGTTTCGCAGTATATCCAGAAGGTGATGAAAGTCTCACCTGATTCCACAGGCATTGCATAGAGGAGTTCCATCCTCAGCATCTCGCCACAATGGAGTCTTCCTTGTGCAGCAAGATGCACACATTTTCTCTGAAGAGCAAGATGTTTTTAAAAAAAGCTTAAGCTTACTCTTGTATAGAGTAATGTATATCCTTGTTCAAACCACAGAAAACATCGAAAAACATTTCACTAAGATCTTGCTTGAGTAAGTAAAACTGCATGATGAGATTCATAAGGAAAAACAAACTGGACGTCTTTTAAATATATTTTTGCTCACGGATGACCTCAAATTTCTTGATCTATTACAGGTGCAGACTGACATAAGAGGACCAGTAACAAAACATCCAAACCATTATGAATGATTGAAGTTACACACAGCGCCTTTCTCAGAACCCAAGGGCGCTTTTAAAATCAACACACAGCTTTTACATCCAGTCAAGACAGATTACTGAGTAGTCATTTTAAAAATACTTAACCAGATCTAACAAACCCCTACACCAAAAATATTTTAGAACTGTGTGGTGTGAATCCTGGCCACATCCTGCAACCGTTGTTATTTATTATGCACAAGTTGTGAAACCCCTGATTTACAAAATAAATTATACCGCCAGCTTTTCCTGAGCTGAAGTCTGTTGTCAGAGCCCCACCTGCTGGTCGATGCTGGTACTCACTGGAAAGGCTCGCTGGGTCACTTTCCTCTTCAGAACTGCTTGTGCGCTGCGAGTTCTGCGTTGACCTGGACCTGCTTCCTCTGTTTCTCCTGCCACGCCTGCGCAGCTCAGTACAGCAGAGAGAAGTAAACAGTGTAACGGGGTCAGCAGCTACACAATCATGGGAGCGGACCTAGAAATATCACTTTGTGCATTTTGGTCATTCACAAAATATCCATTATTAACAGCCACATTAGCTGTTTCTGGTTAGTTAGAACATGGAAAACACTAAACTAGTGATGAATATGTTCCTGAAAGCAAAATTCAACCCCAAGCTATTCAACCTCATGTCTACTTTATGATACCATCTGCTATAATGCTTTAAGGGGGGGGGGCGACATCATCCAATGCTAAGTGCTACACTGTGCAAAGGAAAGTGTGGCTTGCCTGTAATTTGAGGTGATGAGGAGCCTACACTGGTCTGTGCTGTGGTCCAGTTCTGTCTGCATGCTGAATGTGACTCCCTGAAGCTCTGGCTCCTGGAGGTCAGGACTGCGAGCAGGGTGAGCCTGCTTCCTGGGTGTCCGCCTACGATTGCCCCATCTGGGCTCAGTAGAGGATACCGTCTTTTCGACTTCAGGGTCCCGGGGCTTCTTATCCTCAACACCTTCCTGATTATTGTTCAAATCGGTTGTACACAGAGCATGACCGACTACCTGTGATGCCTGTGGTGTAGCTGTCGACACCACCATAATCTCAGGCTGTGGACCGTCATAGGCGTTGAAAGTAAAGCACTTGCTGGAGTCACCAAAAGCCAGAGTTGACGTGAAGTCAACAGAACGAATCTCAGACGCTGGACTTCGTGGAGTGTCTGATGATGAAGCACTGACCATTTTCCCTTGTTCCTCTATGTGAGAGCTCGACTGTGTCGGGGGCAGATCACAAAGGTCAACTTTGTTTGCCACAAGTGCTAGCTCAGATGTTTCGACATGGAAACAGTTCTCATTGCTTTCACCGATTGAAGGCAAAGTGCCTCTTGTGTTCTCTGCTATCAGTTCTGCAAGATCCTCTATAGCTTTGTGTTTTGCACTAGTATCATCCTGACTTTGATTCACCAGTAACTGATCAGTGCCATCTATAATGTGCATCATGGAGAAACAAACATTAGGTTTCCCATCATTTTCAGTAGAGTCTCTTCCAAAGGACACATTAGGAGTGATTGGATCAGGCAGAACGGCTGAAGGACAAGAGGTGCATTCCATAGCATTTCCATATTCAGCTTCAGTGTTGTCCGAGACGAGACGATTCGTCTTAGTCGTGCAACTGCAAGGGTCTCCATCTTCCCCGGGTGATTGTCCAGAGTGCAGCAACCTCTCACACTGAAGGTTTATAAGGCTCATCACCTCCCATGGGCAACTGGCTTGGACGCTGCTCAGCATAGATAAAACTCCCGTCAAGCTATGCTGTGGATTAGTGTTACTAACTTTCTGGCTTAAGGAAGCAGAGCTACAAGATGACCCAGCTATCACTTTGGAGTTATCATGAATTCCCTTAGCATCCATGTGCTGGTTAGCAGGTGAAGCAAGTTTGGTGGCCTCCTGAAGAAGGTACAAGATGGATGACTGAGTTACATGAAGGTCTTCAGGACACAAGTCCTCTCTGGCTCTCTGAGGGGAATTTCTGAGGTCATCTTCAGTGTCAGCTCCCGAGCTCATGTTTCTTTGATGAGAATGAGAGAATTTTTAACATATTGTCAAGAATGTTTTCACCGCTAAAAATAGCAAAACACGCCACGAAACTGCTTGAAGTTTTATAGTGATATTTCTGATAGCCCAGGAGGCGGGGCTTGGGATTTGAATGTTATCATAATCTTCTTAAAATGTTAAGATTTCGGACAGGATACCATAAAGTACATATAAACGCTTAGTTTATGGGGTTTTATTTGAAATATAGAAATTGATTAATAAAAAATGCATATTTATGATGGACCCAAGAGTAGCCGGGAAACATTTTATGCTGTGTAAATTGAAACTCTTCAAACGAGCTAATAATAAGAAAAGATCTTTAAAATATGTTTTAAACATCTTTAAGTTATTACTTACCACAATAATCCATCAGTCAGATTCATTTCAGAAACTACGATTTAAAGTCTGAAGTGACTCATAACTGTCTCGAGCTCTCTGTACCTCAGACTTCGCCGTTTTAAATCAAAAACGAAAACGAGGGTTTGAATTCGGATAGGCCACTAATCTAATCTTTTATATCTGGAAAACCGGATATACGAACGTCTGCAATCATTTTAACGTAGCAAAATGTCCTTAAACTGACCTACTGATCAGTGACCAGATTCATTAATACAAATTAACAATAAGAAAAAGCGTCATAACTAAACTTTGGTAGAACCAAAAGACTAGCCTTTTCTTTACCTTTCAAATTTGGAAACACTTAAAGTCACGTGGCGGTGGCACGTCAGGTGATCCAAAGAACCCAGGTGTTGCCGGTTTCAAACCTAGTCCATCATAGGAGATCGGAATTTTAGCAAGTATTGCACGTGTAGCAAGTATAGGTTACCTACTCATTCCGCCCTTTGACTGTTCTTGCAATGAATATTTCCTACAGTTAAACTAAGCACGTGCTTTAATCCCGTTATTTTAGCCAATAGATGCGTTAGTGTTTATCGTTCCATTTGGCTTGACTCGAGACCAAACCACGTCAGTGAGGATAGTCATTTTATTTAACAAATATTGAACGCATTTGCTGTAAAAAAAATGTTTACTTGCATTTGCATCATTTGTGCGAATAGATGATCCCCCACAGAATGTACAAGTGCCTTGTGTATGTTTTCCAGAGTAGAGATGAACATAAAAACAATGATGTAGGCCACCCTGACCCTTACACACAGTTCTGCTTTACAGAAAATGTCATAATTTCATGGACCGGTTTGCCAGGAGTTTAAACCAACACTTATGATGGTGTCAAACTGTAATTGTTACTGTGGTCTCTACTCACAAGAATAATTGAAAACATAATTGTACACCCCACGGTTGTGCGTAACTAGGAATGTCACCTTCACTACCCTTGCAAAATTCTGGAATTACACAATGGATCTGGAGGTTGATTCTAGAATTTCTGGGGCAGCTGAGCAAAACATCTCAGTTGCTTTGCAAATCCAGACAATTGGACAGGTTCAAACACAGGAGACCTTTAAGAGCCTTTTGATTGTTTAAATAGACACCACTATTGCATCCCTGTCCACATATCCATGGAAATAATACACCATTTCCTTTGAAAAAGGCCCATTAAAAAAAAAAAAGAACTATTCACCGTTTACCACACTCTATAGACACCTGCTAGAAAAATAAATAAGATTGAGGTTTAAGTGCCAGTTCTTTGCTTTTCTCTTCGCTCCTTTCTAAGAGTCGTGGATGTCTCCCATGTTTACTCGTCCTTCACTCCAAACCTTTATGCTCTGCCTCTCCCTCTCAGTGATGTTTGGGCACATGACCATCTACATAGAAGTTCCGTGTGACCTTGGGCAGGGTCAGCTCAATGCCATCCAGCTCAGGGGTCAAAATGATCTGGCAACCCAGTCGAGAGTTTTCCTGTAGCATAGGAGCCATGTCCAACATGTCGTCCTCCCTTTGGAGATTAAAAACATACATGAGCATTACACACATACTCCATCAAACAGCAAAAAACTAAAAACAATGTATTAAGACTGCTAACAATTGATGGTGTCTTTGAATACATCGTATCTAATGGGTTGCAAATTAAATATATTACTAAGCATATTGTGGGGCATCATATTAGTCAGCAGTAGTTCAGGTTTATGACATGCAAAACATTTTTTATACCACTGTATGCCATCTGGATTTGATTCACATGTAGTGATTCAATGTATTTGTATCACCTGTATATGAATCAAACTGAGTCACTGTTGCATGATAGATTTGAATGTCAGATGGTTTGATCTGAACAGAAACAAAAAGGGTCCAATCAAAAACGTGTTACCTTTCCTCAGGCTCAGGTAGCTTATCATAGTACTCATTATTTACATAAACATGACACGTGGAACATGCCAAGGACGCTTCACAGGCCCCTAAGAACAAGCAAAAAAAACAGGATCAGAATTTGGACAAGTTCAAATACCAGCACTGTAATCTGGATTAATGGATTTGGGATGTAAGAGGATTCTGCAGTGTAGGCTACCCTCACACATTTTGACTGAAGTTGGATGCGCCATGCTGGTATTTCCATGCTGGTAGAAGCTCATGTTTTGCATTATTTTAGAATTTATAGCAGAGTGTGTTAAGACAAAATAACCTGAAGTAAAACATGTCAATCCTCTGACACACCAAGATGGCAAAGTTCTTGTTTGTACAATGAGCAGGTTAGAGGCACAGGACCTTGTTTCCCAAAATCATCATTCTTTGTTTTACAGATTTCTGTGTGCTTCCCTCCCCTTGTTAATGTGGACCCATCTTCTATGCTCAACATAACTACAATGACCAAAACTCCACGGCTCCAACTGTCGTAATACCAGCGCTCACCTTCGAGATCGACGCCGTACCTGTGCGCCAGGTACAGAACGTTTTCTCCTACTTTAGCCTTCACTGGGATCCTCCGTCCAGACCGATCAATGTACACCACGTTAATACTACAGCAAAAAGGGATTCAGAGAAGAACGACGCAAATGAAAACCAAGTGTCATATACTATACGCCGATTCTACGTGATGGGTTAACGCGTATTCCAGTAAGGTCTCACTGGCAAAAATGTTCAAGTTATCCGAGAAAAGTATCTGAAGTCAAACAGAACTGAAGGTACGCACACATCCTCATCTGTCTCTTCCACCTTTGAGCCCCCCTCTTCGCTCCGGTGCCGGTCTGAAATGAGAACACACGAGGTCACATCGATGTCCACGCCATGGCAATTAGTCTAACAAATACGATGCCTCTGCGAATGCAATGCATTTAGTATTCTTTGCTGAAATAAGATAGCTAACCTAATGAAACTACCCCGAGCATGGCCAAAGTTACGCACTGAAGTTTCACTGTTAACCTGTTGGATTATTAGGGAGTAAGATGAAGTAACACCGAACTGCTCACAAAAATAAATCAACAACCACACATATCTAACCTACACGTCTTCCTTGCTATGTTTGCCAAAAATTCTAATGGACCTTGAGGCATACTAGCTAGCTTTGACCGTCGACTCACTTATCGACGTCTGTAGCTGTCTGTTTGGTGCTGTGAAACGGTCGATCGACCTGCTCCTCGTAGAACCCAACATAGCCCTGTTGCAGATATTTAACCGATTAAACGGACAAATACTGCAATCAGGTGCGACTTTAACAAATCTTGAAGTTAGCCCCACGCTGGCCCGGACTGCAGCGGCAGCCGCCATGACAGTGTTTTGGTCACGTGATTGTCAATAACCAATAACAATCGCATTCAATAAAAAGGTCTACAAAACCGTCTTCTTTTTCTTTCTGTAATATTTCGTTTCTTATTTTTTATTTAACTATTGTATCTAAACAATAACTAAAGGGTAACACGCCTCATTACGAATTGTTTTAAATAGTTTTAAATTAGCCTACTTTAGAATCAACTTACCCGTATGTGCGCTGTGTGCGTTTCGCCACCAGAGGGGGCCACACTACAGATTATATGCATAAAGGTCCTACCTGGTGAAAAGAGTCCGAAGCTAAAGGATACAAGCATCCAACCAACAGGCTGAAGTGAAGCTAACATCGTTGGCTCCCTTCCACGCTCCGGTCGATTAGGACGCCCATGTGACTATAATCTCCTGAAAGAGAAACTGCAAACACTAATCCTGTATTTAAGATTACATTAGCTTTAACACCCATCTGTATTTACCATTCTGTATGACTATATCACGGTATAATCTAAACACGTTTAAACAAAGTCGTCTGTCTTCTCTTGGAATACCAACAGCTTGTGATTTGCATCACAAAACCTATCCAGGCTAAAATGTTTAGACTGAAAAAATGCCCACCTTTTTTCATGGGTACAAACTACGTGCTGGAAGCTGATGGATGTTGGAGATAATATAGACAAACACAAGTGTGTTATCAACAAAGGCACATAGGCAGATTTTTTTCTAAACATATATAACAAAAAGCATTGTGATTTTGTAAAGAACTCCTATTGAAATAATCTTCTAGTAATATAACTATAAAAGTTTGTGGTAAACATTTAATTGTCCAGTGTCCAAACAGGCTTACAAAAGTTTATAGCTTTAGTTTATAATGTATCATTTATCTGACCAACAAGCATGTATTTGCATGAAAAACACTATATGACACACAAATAAACAATATTCCAGAAAACATTAATGCAAATAAATATTACATTAATATGGTAATATTGCATGTATGCATGCAAGTAAGAAGACCATTCCAGTGAGTAACTACAGTGTAGTTAAACTTGATAAGTTCATGAAATACAAGTAAATATTGTGGTGTTGCGTACAAGGTTTCTAGAGAAAAGACCTAGAATTTTTCTCTTGAGACCTTGCAGAACATGCTACAGTTTTCGCTACCTCCATGAAAATGAATTTAAAATCCACAGGTTCAAAATAACAATGGATTTAAATATATGCCTATAATATAGTATATAAGTATACAAAAATAAATACATAAATCTATTTATTTCTAAGCCTGGGATCTTCACAGTCCTGCGCAGTTTCGTAGCTGTTTCCAGTACTTCACTCTGCTGGATGGAGATCATGGATGTTGTTCCTGGGATCTCCTGGAGCCATTCTCCCAGTCTGGGGGTCATGACCCCTAGTGCTCCGATTACCACGGGAACCACTGTTGCCTTCACCATCTAGACCTCTTCTTTCAGCTCTTGGTATTTCTCAAGATTTTTGTGTTCCTTGTTCCTGTTGTTGTGACCACTTGGGATTACTACATCCATCAGTACCGCCCTCTCCTGCTGTTTATCCATCACTACTGTGTCTGGTTCATTAGCCATTACCATTTTGTCAGTCTGCATCTGGACGTCAGGATCTTAACTCAGTCATTCTCCATCACTTTCACTCATTCACTACTTCATAAAATAAAATGTAGTCATAATATAAGCAGTTTTTAGGAATATTGTCTGTATTCAAGTAAAGTATTCCACTCTTCTGACTCTCACTCTATTAAATCAAGTCGAGGACATAAATCCTCATTGGCCTGGATACAAGCTCTTAGTGTCTGCAGTGAGTCACCAGTATGAAGTCCATGGTGAATTTTGAAATGTTCTCAAGTTTGGATACGCCATTCGAAATAATCTGTCAAACAGTAACACTGCACCTTGCAATAACAACAAAAATATATAGGTACGGGTAATTTCCCTCAGCGTTCAGGCATTTAACTGCCCCCTTCCGATACCCCGCCCCAGCCTTCACTGCCCCTGAAGCAACAGCAGCTCTAGCAACCCCAACGGCCGCCTGCCGTTGTCAGTGTTGTAGAATGGCCTGTCCTTATCTCCACCTTCTAAAATGCGGTCAAACATTTAACATGATTCACAGTGACTAGCACATGTACAAAAGGCCAGTCCTTTCCAAAGGTAGGGTGATGAAGGTTACAGTTTACCTGATTAAAGCAAGTTAGAGATTCTACAAATTAGTGAAATAGTAATAGTATTATAGTTCTGATCATTCTACATTATTTTATATACTTTTTAATTAGTTTAAATAGCATTGTCCCAAGACCAGACATACACGTGTGAAGTGCTTTTTATTTCTATGTACATTCTATAAGAAGAATTGTAATATTTTCTTAGATCTTAAATTTGCTATTGTTTCTCTTACTTTGGATCTGTATACAATTGTAAAATCTGTAAAATTCTTCATATTACTTTATTCATTATATTGTAAAATTTGTAGCATTCTTTATATTTTCATATATCTCTATATAGTCTAATTTTTCTGTGCTGTCTCTCACTGTGTATCTCTTTCTTTCTCTCTCTTTCTTTTTCTTTCTCCCTCTCTTTGTCTGACGTGTAGAGATACAGAGAACGTATCTGAGAAACACTCAGTGGTAAACGGTTGATGTCAGCAGCTCAAGTGCCCATTTTCGAAATAAACAGGCTATGCAGATTATCTACGAAAACTCTCACTTGAAGTGACTGCACCCAGCCAGTGGAGGTACTTGCATTCATTATGTTTTTGTTCTTCCCCAACTGACTCAACCTCCCTCTGCCTCAGTGTCAGTCACAGGCAAAACAGTCAAACCCCAGAGTTTGCCTGTGGTCAGGGGTGGGAACGTAGTGTACACAGGTAATACTGGAAAGGAGAAGTTTGCTGCAGGTTAACCTGTGCCCCCACATTCACAGACGCACGGTGTTCTGAACTCTTGCCAAAACCCCCATGACACAAAAATCAAATGACTCGGTGTCATTGCTAAAATGTTCCATTTCTGACCACGGCCCTGTACCCTTGCTCTTCTGATGAAATTGTAAATGTGGGATTACGTGGATATTTATGAAATGGGACAAAGACAGGTAAGGACAAGAAGGTGGGCACAAGTCCAATTTGTGTGTGTGTTTCTTGTTTCTGGGATCAAGGCAGATCCATTTCATCTTAAACCAAGAAATAGATAAGAAGCAAGTTACAATATGCCCAGATGACACTCCTCCCTGATTTTGACTGTGAGAAAGACAACATCTATCTCCGGCAAATCGGCACAGGCTTCCTAAACCTCTTTTCAGCTCAAACGTGCCGGACATTTTATCTCCCACTGCTATCGGGAGATCTGCACAGCACAGAGGTTTTCCTGTAATGTGGGACAGGACACATTTCACCCGACAGGAACTCAAAATGTTTTTTAGAAAAATGCACAAATGTAAGAGAAACAAATGTGAGACACATGACTATGTCTTTGATGACATGGGGCACGTGAACAACACCGTTGGGAACGTATCTTCCAAAACTGCAACCCTACATATGCATGATCGCACTGCAACCACAGCAGGCTTTCGTTCTGAATCAGAGAGCCGCGTGAGAGAGTCAAATCAAAATCTGTTTATGCAACCCAGATTGAAAGCCATTTGTGGGTGGAGGAGGGTTTGGGGGGTGGGCGGGGATGATGGAGCGTTTGTGGGAAGGCACCCTGGGCATACCCAGCATGCATACCCAGCATCCACCCGTCGGAAGCAGGACCCACCCCCATCCAGGGACGGCCTTGAAGGGATGAGTGGGGTGTTGGAAGAGGTGTTCAGCCCCAGTAGTTGGCATTTCACCAGCCTCCCCATGTGACCTAAAAACTATAGAAAGATGCATGTGAGAGGCATGAGAATCTCAAACCACCATCTGCACCTCTTCAGTTGGCCAGAAGCAGAAGCGAAATGTTTTTTTTTTTTTCGTCTTCTTCAGCGTTCGCGTTGCCCACAATGAGCAGATTAGCGTTTTGCCTCCAGACTTCAGGGCTTGTTTCATTCTGAGTTCTGATGGCACAGAGACGCTGTGGTCTTACCTGTCTTCAAAGGGCAGCGTCTTTCCACTGATGCGCCGGAGTCGGCGCACGACGACTTTTGCTCTTATCTGATGAATGTTTTAGTTCGATGCAGCTTTGATCTGAGCTTTCGTTCAGAATCTTGCACATGACACAAAGTGTACAGTAACACTGCATTTTCGATAACTCTTAAACCTTTTTCATATGTTCACTCGTGTAATAGAATCACTGGCTATTACATTAAAAAGAAACGAGTCACGGTGCGGAGGCCCCCTGCCATCATAGCAGCGGCAGTATTTATGTTTGTCTCGTTGTTGTTGCATTGTGTTCTTCCCTCAGGTGGGCGGGGCCCATTAGGGAGTTCGCCACCTGAGGGTCGTTTGTCTGTGTATATGTATATATATATGTCTTGTCTATGCACCAGTTGACTGCTGGTTATTGCTTAGCTCCATTACTCGCTGAGACTGGTGTGATCGCTTCATTTATCGCCTGTCACAAAACAAATCAAAAATCCAAGTCAAAGCCCAATTTCCACCAGTCATATTCTCTTAAGACAAATCTTTATATATGTGTTAACATGTTAAGAAATCCTTCCATTCGTTTCCAAGTAGAAAGCGCTGGTACTGTGTTCTGTCCCTCATCAGAATCCTCATCAGAAGCATATGGGCCAACTCCACACCTCAGAACCAGTGTGCCGGGGTGGGTTTGGATCTTCCTCACTCGTCTGAGGTTTGGCCCGTAACACAGAACCTCACAGAGCAGCTACGGCATGTCAGATGTAACCCTGCCAGATCCTTTCCTTTTTTTGTTGTCACGGAAACCTTTTTCTGCCAATTTCCTTTATTCATTTTCATTGGCCTCAAACTCCCTACAGTCATAGGTCAAGTTCTTTTAGCCAGCACCTACAAACTAATGCTAGTAAAAATGGCTGCTCTCTCTATAGAAGGACAATCACACAACTTTTAAAGATGTTTTATAAGATCCGTAATGAAACTACTCAGTTTACTACTTTCTGCGACTCCGTCTGTTTGGAAATACATTTTCTTCAAATGTGAGAGCATATATGCCTTGTCATGAAAAAAATACTAATCTACAGTTCTCTTACAGTTCAGTACTGTTACACACAATCCTAATCTACAGTTCTCTTACAGTTCAGTACTGTTACACACAATCCTAATCTACAGTTCTCTTACAGTTCAGTACTGTTAAACACAATCCTAATCTACAGTTCTCTTACAGTTCAGTACTGTTAAACACAATCCTAATCTACAGTTCTCTTACAGTTTCTCAATTATCAGTTACAGTTCAGTACTGTTACACACAATCTTAATCTACAGTTCTCTTACAGTTCAGTACTGTTACATTTCACTAAAACCACAAACATTCTGAAACACACACACACACACACAAGAGAGAGAAAGGCTTCACTAACAGTCAGGCTTGAACTCTGCCTACAAATGCTCGACTCAGAAGTGTCAGAGTCAGCGTGTGCTACACTGAACATTAAGAAACGTTAGGATGCTGGGAGACGTGGGATTGGTATGGCCTCTGCAGCAGGACACAGTCTGTTTTATAAGAGGTGTCATTACATTCACTTTATGATGTGTGAAATTGGAGAGCTGAACACCATGTGTTGATATCCAGGAATGACCATCTATCCAGGAACACCATCTATCCAGGAATGACCATCTATCCAGGAACACCATCTATCCAGGAACACCATCTATCCAGGAATGACCAATGCCACAAATCAGCCAGATCTTTATGCCCCTCTCTTTCTCTCCTCACTGCCGACCATCATCTTTTCATCCTTTGATCCCTTTGTTCAGCAAACAGTGCCGAGTTAGCACTTATTTTGTCCCACGCCAGAGCTTTTTGTTTATTTGTTTGTTTGTTTGTTCATTGTTGTTGTTATGGTCGGGAACACAAGTCCAAGCCAAAGAATATATACTACATCCAAAAAACAGGAAAAAGTGAGATAAAAAGAACAGAACAGAAAGCACAGGGGAGAACCGTGGCAACACTTTGTGGTGAGTTAAACCAATGAGAGACTATTTATAGTGTACAGAAATTAACAACAGGTGAACATGATTAAAATTCCGGTGACCTAGATCTGCAAAAGAGTTGGAGTCTGTGGTCGGGCTTCTGTGTGTGGGAGGAGCTGGGGGGCGATGTGACATTGTTTTTGTTGTTGTTATTTCAATTACAATTTCCATTCCATTTACACAACCGTGACAATGTAGTTTCACAGTGTGTGTCTGTCTTAATCTGTCTTTCTCTCTCTAAAAGCCAGCCAGATCATGTATAATCATGGCTTTTTACGACACAGGCCTTCGGTTTAATAACCTGTATGTTCAGTAAAACTATTTACAATCACACAGCCCGATTTAACATGTCATGCTGTACTTTGATCTGTTGCTCCGTACCGCGCTTGTTGTGTTATCATATGTCTCCAAAAGCCATAAAACTTTGTGACAGGAATGACAGTGCGGCAGAATGTGACGTCGATGACGGGAAACCTGGGTCTAAACACACATCATTTTCAGGAGGTTGCAGCCTTGCCATGATGAGGTGGGTAGATAAGAGAAGCCAGGATGTAACATGTCCATGTGTCCCTCCAGACACAGACAAGTGTAGAGGGCTCTGCCACACATGCTGCCATAGGACGACGCCCCTTTCTTAGTATGAGGGGGCGTGGCTTGGGGCGTGGCCACGCGGTGGAGAGGCGGGCATTAGCAGTGTTAGCAGCGAGGAACAATGGGGCAGTGGGTGTGTCCATCAGGCTGGGTGCCTTGCTCACTGGCACTGCCCTAAATCCCATTAGGGAACTCTGGGACTGAGAGTATGTTCTCCGTGGACCATCCATGCGCAGTGTCAGAAAACCAACGTCGGATCCTTCAGATCGGCACGTCCGGGTGGGTCTATCAACCTGGAGTGCTGGCCTGAAGTCCGAGGTCTTCTCTGCTCCTCCAAACCACCTTTCAGGATTTGATGAGAGTGACTGTACATGTTTTGACAGAGCGGTTTATATCTATTGCCAAGTAGATGAAAGCCAAATGAAAACCAGATGTTGGTGATTATGGTAATGTAATTGTTTAGTAAGTTATATCCCTGAGCTCAGTGTACGCAGACAGACACTTGCAATTTTGTTTTAGCCACTGAGATATGTTGGTGTATGCTCAGTTTATTTAAACATGAGTCATGAAACAGCATAGTAGCATAGTACATTTAAAGGCTAGAGGTATTTGCTTAACATCAGCTGATTACATGTAAATGTACTCTCTCTGTCATAAATACATGCACACACACACACACACACACACACAAAGGCACGTACATGTACAGTACAGACATACTCGCACACACAGAGCTCAAATTTTACTGAATTCACCTTCTACCTTTTAGGTGAAACACAAAGAGTCAGCTATTTTCTCCAACCTTAAACAAAGACCCAATTCTTTGGTTTTGGAGAGATTTATTTCCAACCCTTCACAGATATTTTACCTCCCTGTGGGTCTGGAACCACCTGAAATAAAGATTAAGCCTGTGGTGAGAGTTATGGAGAGGAACAGAGGACCTCTGGGGAAAGAGAGAGTTGGTCTAAAAGAAGAAACTGAGAACAAATTGTAATGTATGCATTACATAGCTACATTCATAACCCCTTAATGACAGGGACATATATACTTATACATGTTTTAAATGCTGTACCATGTTGTTTATATAAAAGTCAGTTTATTAAAAGCTGCTAAAAATTTAACCAATCAGATGTATAATCACATTCTGTGGTGTGGTAAAATGTGTTAGATAAAGTTTTTTGGTTTCAAACATCAAGTCTGAGTAACGGAGAAGGACGTGTAGAAGGGCGGAGAGGGAGAGCGAACAGCAAAGCTTCAGAGCTGCCCACACGTCCTGGATCTCCTGCTGCAGGAGGAACCTGAGGGAGCACGCAGACCCGGCGGAGCCCCACGTGCCGTAGATCACAGCTCTGACTCGGAAGCTGAAGGACGATGAGTTTGGGGCAGGGGGTCTTTAAGTTAGGTCAGCAGACAGCAGAGCGTAGGGGGTCTTTAAGCCAGAGGTTAGCAGACAGCAGAGCGTAGGGGATCTTTAAGCCAGAGGTTAGCAGACAGCAGAGCGTAGGGGATCTTTAAGCCAGAGGTTAGCAGACAGCAGAGCGTAGGGGGTCTTTAGTGCAGAGCTTAACAAACAGCAGAGTGTAGGAGGCCTTTAAGGCAGAGGTTAGCAGACAGCTGAGTGTAGGAGGCCTTTAGGGCAGAGGTTAGCAGACAGCTGAGTGTAGGAGGCCTTTAGGGCAAGGGCAGCAGATAGCAGAGAGCTCCTGCCTTTATGGCTGGGTTTAGAAGGTTCGGAACCTCCTACCATTTCAGAAACATTTCTAAGACCTGCGTTAGTCTCTGAGGTCAGCCGGCTTTTGACCCCCTACCAACAAACTACATGCCTGTGTTTTCACTGATAGGGGTCGAAACTCACACTCACCCCATCCACGCCCCCCCTCCCCCACACATGCCCCTCAAACATACAGAAACAAAAAAAAGGGACGTTTGCTTGTTTCGTTTCTAACAAATGCACCTAAAAGCCAAAAGCTAACGTCTAAGGTTGTGAAACAATCTTGCGCTCAACATCTAAAAGACTGGAAAACCAATCGAACACAAGGGAAGGGCCCAAATGGTAGAAGCCCACTGCGAGAGCAGCCCGGTTCTGCGAAGGCATCCGCCAGTCAGAGCACGTGTGGCGCAGGGCGGCGACTAGAAGATTGATGGCGAAAAAGCAGAAGGGCATAAACCACAGCACTATCTGACCTATTTCTGCTGTCGTTTCCCACAACTCTCCACAGAGACGGGGCAAGAGAGATAAGGGCCAGACCAACAGCGGTTAAACAGCGTCTGTGTACACGCATGTGTGATTCTGTGTGTGTGCGAGTGTGTGTTTGGGTGTGTGGGAGGTGTGTGGGGGGGCGGGGGGGCGGTGATGAAGGGGACGTAGGTATTTCAGTCTGGTGTGTATTTGTTCAAAACTAGCCCTGGAGGAATAAGGAGGTGTTCGTGCATGCTATCTCTGGGTATCATCATATTTTTTTGGTTACAGTCTGTCATGCCATTATAGTTAAAAGGAAACTTTCATCCTATACATGTATATTCCCAGAGATACACATATTTAAAAAGCTGACACACTCAGCCATATACAGTATATAACACACAGACTTCACATGTAGACACACTCTTTTAAACCTGCATACACACATAACCCTGCACATACACCATCACAGATAATGGTAGTATTAAACCAAGTATAGACTTGCACCATAAAGGGACTTTACCTGGGCAGTAGTAATGAGAGCTACTCAAGACACATATAAATCACATTTATTGTAATGATCCCTGTAAGGGAGAAACAGCTGTATCTTCACATAGAGATACGCCCCAAGACTCACTCCAATGAGACGTCTAGAGATGCCATAAAACAGGTGTGTGTGTCTGTCTGTGACTGTGTGTGTTTTGTGTAGATGTGGTGTGTGTGTATGTGCATGTCTTGTCTGTCTATGAGAGAGGGAGAAAGAGACAATAATATCTTGGCAAATAACTTTTCCAAAATTTTTCATACCTGGTGACTCAACTGCATTGGAAGCGCACACACACTGGACGTCTGCTTACCTCAACCACATATACCTCTTACCTCATCCACATATACCTCTTACCTCAACCACATATACCTCTCTGTCTGTACTTGTCTGTACTCAGAGGACAAGTGGCAGAGCTGAACAGTTATACACACGTTTTGGAACGTTTTTGGAGTTCCAACTTGCCAACTGCGCATACACAAATGTGCAGACACGCACACACACACACACACACACACACACACACACACACATTATTATTATTATTACTTTCATTATTATTATTATTTAAGAGGACCAAGACACCCGCACTGCTCTCGGTCACATGATTACCGGCCGCCTACACCTGTGCTTTGTTTGCGTTTTGTGTCTCCCCCTTGTTTAAACCCACATAGCACTCTGGGAGACACCCAGGTGGTGCTGCCGTCGTCTGAGCTCTCCGCCGTGTGTTTTGTTTGTCGCTACTATGGAGAATAAAGACACTGCACTCCCGCAGTCGCGTCTCCCTCCCGCCTTCCCGACCTCAGTCACTCTATGATGCACCGTCTAGCCGTCACAGTCTAGCGTTGGCCGTCTAGCTTTAGCCGCCTAGCTTTAATTTTCAAAGCACGCAGTTATGTGCCTATGAATCACACATACCAAAATGAATGACAAATGAATTGTTGCACCTCATAAAATTCACCTATGATTTGCCCAGAGAGCTGCGCGTGTGTGTGTGTGTGTGTTTGGGAGTGGATCCATGAATGTTAAAAGTACCAAGATAACACCTATCTAAACGAATAAGGAGAAACCTTTAGATCATACTAGAGATGGGTGACATCCCACAATTCTAAGCGCAGGCCTTTGTGGTACTATTACAAGGGAATGTCAAAACTCCCCGAAGAACTGGACCTATAGGGGAACGCGGAGGAAATGCCCTTTTTTCCCTTCTGTCTGGCACAACGCCAGCCAAAACACCCAGCTGTATTCCCGCGACCTTTTACTGCTCCGGCTGGGGGCGCAAGAAATTTGGTACTGTGGCACAGAGAGTCCAAACAGATGTTTTATGAAAGAAAAACATTAAAACTGCAAAAGTGGTCCGGTTAGGCTTACAGTCTCGCTGACATCACTTCCTCTCCAGGGAGCAACACTGGCGAAGGGTCCTTTTTTTTAACATGTATGGCAGCACGACCTGTTCTTGCCTTTGTACAATTTGTGGATGTCAAAATGTTAAAATTTGAGCGAAATCGTCGAAGGCGAAGCAGAGACAGAAGGTGAAAGATTATTCATGTGTTCAGAAATGTGACACCAGCAGCCAGCCAATCACGTTGAACAGATGCAGTGCTACATATTAAATTATTAATGAGGTAGACATTAAAGGCACTGATGCACGCTAATGTTGCTCTAAAGGAGAATTCAAACAAACAGTGGCAAGTTGGCAGCTCTGCAGGTGACCGCCATGCTAAACCATTACAAATAGTTTCTGCTTCTTGTCATGTTAGAGCAGAAGTAAAATTTGCCTTTACACCTTCACATGAATTAATATTGCCAGACTATGCATAAATATACTAAATTGCCACGCCCACCTAGTAGGTCCACGCCCACCAAGGAAGTCCACGCCCACCAAATAGTAACAATTCGTTTATCATTTGTCCAAGATCTGAGCGAAGAACCACCAGCCAAGCCCAGCTAATGCAACATGTCCCATAAACAAACATCAAGTTGGTCCCTCCCAATCCCCAACCTCAGCTATTGGTTTTCCATGCTGGCTGTGTGGAGAAGAATCCTCAGTTCATCAATCACACTTCCATCACATGGCACAATCAGCAAATGGATGCGTTAGGCATCTCCAAGGACACCCTAACTTACCCATCTCAGCCTGAGGACACTGTCATTAAAAGGGTGGACGTCAGGAATCGTCCGGGTCCTCACAAGGGCCTCCGGGGGTGGCGCTTCCTCTCAACTACAAAGCTCCGTCTATCTCCCAATTCGAACTAAATGTGCTTTTGTACTTGCCGTACAGGAAATGATTTTCATGTTACTGAAACTTCCAACTGTCATATTTTGACACCAGTCCCCAAACACAATAGAAAGTGTTGTTCCCAGACACATGACACTACCTCACACGGCACAACTGCCCAGGGCCGGATCGTCTCCCAGCGACAGTGTCCGTTCGTGTACGGCCGGCGTGAGCTAACACTGTAGGTGCTACAGTGTCTGCGTTTCACTGTGCGAATCCACTCACTCCTGGGTGGCTCAGCTGAAGGGGGGGGGAGACATCAGCTCACACCTTGTGAAAAATAAGGGAGCAAGTGAAAAGTGGCAAGTGCTTGTGTGTTGTGTGGACTGTGCCCTGTGCAGCCCTCTCCAGCTATGTAGGGGCTTGGCAGTCGATATGATCTGGTTTCCTGGCTCGAAACACAAAGTCTTCCATGGAAAAAGTACATTTCTCTCATTGTTTCTGGACGGCGCAGTGGGCGATTAATGCCTTGGCACCGGGCTTACCTCCAAGCTCCTGCTCCACGGCTCTGAAGTCGATGCCTGGTTGTGTGTGTGTGTGTGTGTGTGCGTGTGCATGCGTGTGGGCCCGCACAGCACCGTTCGTCTTGTTGATGCCGTTCCGTCCAAGAGCCCCAATCCCACCAAGAATAGAGGCGGATGGACAATAGAGAGAAAGAAAGAGGGAGGGAGAGACCAGGGGAAGGAGAGAGGGAGGGAGAGTAAAAGAAAGAGAGAAAAGCAATAAAGCAGAAAGAGGGTTTTTTGAGGGTTCTGTAAAGGGGCTCGGGTGAGGGGAGTGTTTACTAGAGGGGGAGCCTTGGTTACAGGGCCTTGGTTTTAGTGCCTTGGTTATGGTGCCTTGGTTACGGTGCCTTGGTTTCGGTGCCGTGGTTTCTGTGGTCCATGCCTGTGGCTCCAGTCATATTTAAAATCCAACAAAGATGCTTCTTGATGGGAGCCCAAATGCTGTGACACTGCCGGCCACAGAACGGATCTGGGGTCTCTCCGTCTCGCTCAGAGCCAGCGCTAAATCGTTACGAGCTCTGACGTAATGCTGCTTTAAACAGTGCTTTTTTTAAAAAAAAAAAAAGCTATACAATATTTCATGAGAGCAAACAGAAAATAGCAGCATAGCAACCAGAACCCCCAGAAACCACACTTGGGTCTTGAGCTAAGGCTGTTTTGTTGGTCTGAGGTCGCCAGCACAGCTAGCATCGCTAAACCGATCGCCAGGCCCCATCTCAGCCGCTTCTCACACGAGCTCGCTGGTTTTAAGATGGTTGTTTTCAAGCACAAGAAGTTGTTGTCCACTGGGGTTGATGCAGGTTGTTAATGGAGGGCCTCGTGTGTTCAGGAAGAGTGTGTGGAGGACTCCAGGTGTAGTGCACTATGTATCACTCCCTGCTACGTTTCTCAACCCCATTTCTAGAAAGTAAAAATGAAAGAGTTTATGAAGATCAGGAAAAAGGTTTTTAACTCAGGGTGAAAGGTCATAAACATGTTACATATTGGACATGGAAAAGAGGGAGAAAAGCTTTGGAGAAGAAAACAAAGAAATTGAGGTTCAGGTCAGTTTAATTGTTCTGTGTTTGTTATGGCTGATATAGGCCATTGGTCTCACCTTTCTCCAAGTACCATGAAAATCATACGTTTTCATGATAACGTGACTGACATCAGAAGCGTCGCTTGAAAAGAGGCTCCCAGAAGCCGGTGAGATCAGAGACGACAGAGAAGGACAAAAGCGAATATTCAACACATTGATATCTGGCTGAATCAGCGCTGGCTCTCAGGAACCGGGCCAATGTGGGCCAATGTGGGTCAGGCAGGGCTATCAGCCCAACGCGAGCCTGACGACATCATCAGAAACCACGGGTACGCCCTTCCAGTTAACATGATTGCAGCATTTTCTTTTTGTCAAGAAGCCCTTTTAACCCTTTTACTTTGCTGTGCTGTGTGTGTGTGTGTGTGCGTGTGTTTTGTCATTAGCGCTTTCTGTTAAAACTTGCTGCGTTGTTTCATATACTTGCGTCAGTCATGAGGCGTGAACAAAAGCATGGAGCAAACCACACATTCCATATTGACTCATTTTAATGATATATGGACTGCCTATCCAAACTGTTTGTGTGTTTGTCTGTGTCCGTGTGTGTGTGTGTGTGTGTGTGTGCGCATGTGTGTTTTGTCTGTGGTTTTATTGAGTTCTTCACTGAGAAGGGGGGCTTCTCTCCGATAATCTTTAGTTTTGTTTGTTTCCAGTCTGAGGTAAAGGTATGCTTATTCAGTCAAGGTCGCGTAAGAGAAAATCAGAGACTGGCAGGAGAGAGAGATGGTGAGCAGATACCAGATAGTGTAAACGAGAGGGGAAGGAAAGCACAGAGAGACGGAGATAGAGAGAGAGAGAGACCGACAGACAACCAGACTGATCAAAAGTAAACAGTGGAAACCGTCCGTTCAAAAACAAAAGAGCTTTTAGCCTCTGATTCTTTGGCCTTCTGAGTTCTGAATGAGATGTCAGACATCAGTACATCATGCGAAATACTACGGATAAGTGCTGAATCAGAGAGAACAATACAACAGGGGGATTTATCCAGAAAACACTGACTTAAAAAAAATCACCTTCCCACTTTAGTTTGGACGGTTTTTGATCGGTTTGAAAAGGTGGGTTTCTGACATTTTTAGTTACTTCTGAAAGGGTTTGTCAGAAGCACCACAAAAATAAGCACTCTTAGTCTTAACCTCATATGGAAATGTTTATACTGGAGACGAAACTGCAAATTAGGGAAGACATATCTAAGACATATGCAGCATAATCTCCCTCTTTTCTACCAGAATTTTCAGAATGAACCAAATATCAAAATATTTGAGGCTTTCTTAAGACTATAAAGAACACTGATGTGAATGAAAGAAACCATACAAGCATTCTGTAGGCCAAAGCTTTCCTTGAAGTGTGTTCAAATGTACTCTAGCCCTTTAAGAACCCTTCATTATGATTTTAAAGCCAAATCATTAAGGCTGTGCATTTTAATAAACATTAAAATGCAGAATTTTAATAAACATCCTTCATAATTTACCGACATAAACCGAGTGAAGGCTGCACTGTGTATTTAATTGAAATCCACAGCACAGTGTGTCAGTCGTCATTACAGTCTGATTAGGATGTATGAAACCCAAACAGACAAAATGAGGAAAACCCACAAAAATAAACAAGACACACACACACACACACACACACACCAAAAAAAGAAAAGCGTAAAGATATGGGTAAAAAAACATTCAAACCTGAAATTTCTAGTGCATGTCTGAGCAAACATCCACGTCAGTCAGGGCCACGAGGATTATTGCAGAATCGTTCTAAAAGGTTTTCATTACACTGACCTTCTTTTAGGTGTTTTTGCAAACACCTATTGCTGCAATAAAGGGTCTAAAAAATGTCTATACTTCCATAAGAACTGCTTAAATCTGAACAATAGAAACTGGATATTAAACTCCTAAAAAAATTAATATTTTATCTTATATTTTAGAAAATAAGAAATATATAAACATTAAAAAGCTTCAACACTGGATACTATAAAGGTACTATAGAGTGTCACCACAGAGACTAATTAAATAGTAATGAGGTCTAACCCAAATTAAACAAACTAGAATGATGAATGTACTGTATTTCATTAAAATATGATTATCATTCATGCTGGAATGTATGGTAAACATTTATTTTCCCCACACACATAAAAACATGCATGCATGCGCATACAGACACACAAACAAATACACACACACACACTCAGGGAACAAATCAATACTTCCTGAGCAGTAAGTACACACTCCTATCCCCCAATCTCCCAGAAATTGTGAAACAGTTTGGAGTTGACCATCATAAGGGTAGAATATTAGAAATGCAACTTTCAGGGAGGTTAGGGTGGGTAAACACCCTTGTTTATTCTGACTTTGTGCATGATGCGACATGTGTCTCATCATCTTTCCAGATAAGTGACTTTAATTGCTCGTTGAGAACACTCACCTGTAGGTGACAAATGACATAATCTCTGCTCATTCTCAGACATGGCAAAAACGAATCGTCTCCTGAGCATCGTTGCGAACCTCCCGCACCACGACAACAAGACGCTCCACAGAGCTGCAGAGACGTTGGGAGAGCTGCAAAATGTTGCTGAAGCTAAACCACAGCGAAAAACTAATAAACGAACAGCAATGAAACAGGAAAGAACTAAAATAACACATGTCCAGGTAGCCAAGACAACCAGGACGCTGCAGGCACCGACCGTGACAGTACATGCCACCACCCCCCCCCCCCCCTCCCAAAAGACCAGGAACAAGAATAGACATAGACAGGAAGTGTATGAGACCCCGGACTGAAACAGGAACAGAACGCTGGGCAAGATGAGGAGCAGGAGGCGAGCTAGAACACAGAATATGAAGCAAAAAGGAGCAGGAACCGAAGACGCAGGAGCAGACAGAGGAGCGACGCAGGAGCGGGCGACAGAAACAGGAAGAGAGGCAGGAGGCTGCGTGATGTGCTCCACACTGGAGCGGTTACAACATCGCTCTGGGACTATAAACATGCACATGTGTATTTGCACTGAGGTTGTCTCAAAGATTTACACTCACTTCCTGCCTTGGACAACTGTGTGCACACAAACACACACACATATCATCCATCCATTATCTTTGCCGCTTAATCCCGCTAGTCAGGGTCACAGGTGGTTGGAGCCAATCCCAGTATCATTGTGTGATACTGTACACCAGGGTACCCCATGGGCAGCCCACCAGCCCACCACACACACCTACGGGCAATTCAGAGTGACCAATCCACCTAACACGCATGTCTTTGGACTGTGGGAGGAAACCGGAGTACCTGGAGAAAACCCACGCAGGGAGAACATGCAAACTCCACACAGAGCGGAGCGGACCGGACCGAGAATCGAACCCAGACCACCTCGCTGTGAGGCGACAGTGCTAACCACCACGCCACCATGCCGCCACACACACAAGTGTGTGTGTCCAAACGAAAGTGTCAGTTCATGATGCAGACTCAGTGGGTTCACGGCAGGGTCCAACCTCGGCAGCCTGGTCAGCTTGTGAAAGGGAAACGAGTTTGTTATGACTGGAAGAGTCAGTCCTCCACACACACTAGTTACTGGATGAGGTGTGACGTGAAAGGGATGGAGACAGAAATACAGGAGAAGAGAAAGATTAGAGAAAGGGAGAGAGAGAGCGAGAGAGAGAGAGAGAGAGAGAGGGGGGAACGAATGATGTTCGGACCAATCAGGCAATATACACACACCTCTAATACTCCTCTCAAACGGAAAATACTAAATATCTGTTTATACGAGCCATTGCGTCTGTGCACTATGCGTGTGTGTGCGTGTGTGTAAGGCGCAGGCCAACTGCTGAACCTCACATGCCCACATAAATTCACTTGTGCAGTCTCTTAACTGCCCACTCCATCTCACCAACATGGCCAACCGTCGATATATTTAATAAACTCAGCTAAGCAACTGCAGGCGGACGTCCGCCGTCGCATTTCTGAAAGGAAATAGCAATGAGGTATAAGAGCACGAGAGCCTTATAAAGCTCAAAACAGACAATCCTCCTAGTTTGGTTCCAGCTGAAACGCTACCGCTAATGTCAACAGTGGAAACCTGCAACCTCCGGATGGCCGAAGACATTCATTCGCGTTACACTCGTTACACAATTCACTGGATTTTCACTGGACTTCACTGGACTGTCCGCTGCAGCGCAAGATTTACGTCGCAGATCCGACGAAAGCCGGGTTTTTCCGTCCTCAAGGCCGACTCGGAATGCCAAGCCCGGGGATTTTATGCTAAACCGTTAGCACAGTGGCACGACCCTCGTAAGTAGGTGTGAGCGTATGTATGAATGTAGTTCTGTGGGAAAGAGCAGATAAGTGTGCAGAGACAGGCCGAGCTATAAGTGCTGTCAGTAATAAAGGACCTCTCATGTTCCAGTCTAAACATTCATAAATAACACACTCTCTTCTCTTTATTAACTCTGGCCTTAGATGATAAGGCCACTTCACTGCGAGGGCTGTTGAATATAGCCGCGTGTGTGTGCGTGTGTGTGCATGTGTGTGTGTGTGTGTGAGTAAATGTGGCAGAGGCATCTCCTTAAATCTCAACACACCAACCACTAGAAAAAAGCAGAATACGTTCCACTAACTAAGAAAATGCCTTTACCCTGAACATAAACAATGTAAAGAGGATTTTAAACTATAAACACGCACATCAACTGTGTGCATGCGATGGTCTGATGTAAGGTAAATGTTGGAGGGAGTGAAAGAGGAGGAGAGAGAGGGAGAGAGAACTGCATTCAAATGCTTTTCGTCAGTGTATGCCAGTATCTGTTAGCCACACAACTGTTTGAAGGAGCACACTGTGAATGTGGAGTATTGTGGGTTCATGCAACCCAGTTTCAGTTCTTTTTTTATAAGTTACCGACATAGCAGCGTCTGTAAACAACGAGGAGCGTAAGAGTAGAGACACCAACCGCCCACCCTCTCTACTGTCCTCCCAGAAAAACATTAGCGTCAACACGGTTGTGCTTGGACCCCTGCATCACTATTTCCAGCCTGGCTGAGACTCCCCTGTTCCCAGTGCTTTTCACCCTGCCCTCCATGCCCCCCCCCCACCCCCCCCACACACACACACACCCAAACATGCGCACACACACATACACATATACAAGCGCACACACAGCTTGAAGTTACGCTGTAAAAACACTGCGGGAGGGCTCTGGTTTAACGCTGGGGTCAAAGGGGTGACGGTCAGGCACCTAAACTGACAGCCTGAGGCTTTTCACCCCCCTTATGTCCACCTAAGTGAACGGAGGAAGGGTGGCAGTCTGGGGCAGTTGAGGACAAAATGTTTATACAGTTTAGGACAAACAGGACTTTGAGGCAGTTATTGCCAAGGGCCGTGTACCCAATCAAAACTGGGGACGACGGATAAAGGGAACGAGTAGATAAAAATGGCAATGGTCCCAGAACCCAGCCTCTGTGAAGAACCCAGGATAAGAACCCAGCCTCTGTGAAGAACCCAGGATAAGAACCCAGCCTCTGTGAAGAACCCATAAAAAGAACCTAATATTTGAGAACGCAGAAGGAGAACTCAGCGCGCGTGAAGGAATAACTAAGCATATACAGTAAATCTATAAAATGCGTTGCTACTGTTTTATCTAATAATTAAAACAGCATTTTTCCTCAAGACATTACATCAGTTCTGTGTGGGCATGACTGAAAAATGACAACCGTTAAATATGAGGAAGGCTAATGTGTAGTTGCTCCAACACACAGGAGAAGAAAGATCAAGACGTCCTCTCTCTCTTAACCCTCCCTGTCGCTTTCCATCTCTCTCCTGTTCTCCCTTTGACTCCTACAGTGGTGTGATGGTGTAGAAGAATCACTATCCTACATTTCTGCACCTTACCAGTAACGTAGAAATGAAGTGTTGCTAGTGGCCTAGTTTCAGAATCCTGGAGTTTAGAAATGAATTTCACATTGTTAATGATATTTTTCCCATCCAGCACAGAACTGAGACTCTTCCAGTCTGTTGCCTTATCACTCTCCTTTACTTCTTTTTTTTTTTCAACCTTTCGTTCACTCTCTCGTTCCACTAGCTGATCCTTTTTTCTCTCTCTCTCTCTCTTGCTCACACACACACACACACACACACACACACGCAATAAGATTTTATTAAGGAATTTCTTTGTTCAGAGTTCACAGGTTATGGCTGTAAACTTTTCCCCCCACAGGCTTTGGACGGTTACACGGCCACGTGGCTGGCTGCTCGAACCCGGAGATTTGTGGTTAGGATGCCTGGCTAGCAATCACAAAAGCCGAGGCCCAGCGCTGCGTCTTAAACACTCGCATTCTCAGACAAATTGCAGGTCGACAGCTGTTTCCCATTGTTGCCGTCTGAATAAATCAACCAGGCACGGGCAAAGGTACGATACCGCATTTAGGGGATGGGGTTACTTCCCGGCGGTTGGGTCGGTGACGGGGGAGGGAGAGTAACGGAGCCCAGCTGGGGTCACTCAAGTCTGGGCACGGGGCTCGGAGGAGCCGGGGTAGCTCCATAGAGCGCACCGAGGGACGGGAGAGTTGGTGTCCTGAAGGTTTTCGAAGATGTTGAGGTACTCTGGCAAGGATGCTGGACCAGCATAATGAGATCCAGACAGCTGCAAATGGCTGACGCACCACGAGGGACTGCTTTTAAAAGCCAAGCCATGTCAACATCAGCCGGAATCCCCCTCTTAAGGATCTGATGAAGAGCAGAACTTATGCCGGATAATACCGGAATATTCTCATTCTCACTGAACATTCTCTCAGTCTTAGTACATGGCTGAAACTTGGAAACATGGGTGATTGTCTGTCAGTTTATCTATATATATATATATATATATATATATATGCATATATATATGCATATATATACACGCAGGAAGGATTGGAGTGCCTGTACTCGTGTAGAGGTGCATGTGTGTGTGTAGAGGTGTGTGTGTGTGTGTATAGGCATGTATGTGTGGTTTGCAAAATCTTGCTGTTGTATTTCCTGTTCTTCAATTGCACCGTTTCACAGTTTATATTTGGACATGCAGATAAACCCAGACCAGTCCGTCCTGCCCCTTCAGTCTACTTGAAACATCACATGCAAACTCACCTCAAATGAACCGAGGTTTACGTATTACGCGGTTCACACATAACCAGTTCGCCTTGTCTCTTTAAAACAAAAAAACAACCAAACATGGATGATGGATCCAATCTGTGTGTGATTAATAGAATCAATACACAGCATAACATGAACGACACAGATCACAGTTGGTTCCTTAGTTGACTGATTAGAGCTCACAAAGGGTCATTGAATAGTCTGATGTCTGGCGTATTGACTCTGAACAAATTAGCGTGTGTTGACCTACACAGTTTATCACTTGATCAAGTCGGGGAGGTCAGATTCACATCCACAGGGGCAAGCGCTCTGTCCAAATCAGACCGAGCGCTCCTACGGTGACTCCAGTTCAGTTCTTCAGACCGACGCAGATTTGCAATGGAAGCATTAGAACGTGTGAGTACTTGACAATTTCCCAACACACAGTGTAGTGATTCATTTGAACTGACGAGGATTTATCCCTCATAGTTTAGATGACTAAATCCGGCAGAAAACCACAAAAATGGAAGGTGCTTTCTTCCTAATTGCCTGATTTCACTCTGTTTGGAAAAAGCAACTATAAAAAGTCCAGGAGTCTGGGAAAAAGAAGAGATCTCAGATGAAATCAGACTCCCTTCAGGCTAAACACAAAGGACAGGATTGCTTCAGCACGGTAGCCAGTGAATAACTCTATAATGAGATCTATAGTATGCACAGAAAAGACTTCTACTTGTCTGTGTGTGTGTGTGTGTGTGTGTGTCTGTTGACTGTACAGGTAGAGGACTAGCAAATATTTTAATTTAAAGTTTAATGTAACTTAATATTTTGACAACTATGCAAGGAATCTTTTGTCCTAATATGAATATTATTTAATTTGATTGCATTCACATTAACTAGTTCTATGTGATTAGATTTCACAACAATATCACTCTTAATGGGTTCGCATAGTAATGACATCAATTCTGATCTTCACTGAACGGCATTCAGCAGATGATGGGAGAGAAGACTGGAAGCTGTTTGCATATCATTCCCTCGATAAATCTCTCCCTCTCTCTCTCTCCCTCTCCCTCTCTCTCCCTCTAACTCTCCTTCTCTCTCTTTTTACCCTGCCCCAACTCTCTCTCTCTCTCACTCTCTCTCCTTCACTCTCTCTTTCTCTCACGCTCTCTCTCTCTCTTTAGGTTTTGAGAGGGGTATCATTATACGGTTCGGTGTCTGGCACTCATTTAGATTGTTGCAGGCTTTGGCTCTGTTTAATCTGCAGGAGGGAGGAATGTCGGGGGCCACGAGAGGGACCAACAGCGAACCAAACCACAACACCCCTATACACCACAGCCTACACACACACTCAGCTAAACCACACATCCACACATACACACACATACAAGCACATTCATGTGCACACACACTCACTCACACACACACGCAGACAGGTAAGAGGCAGTTTACATGGTCATCAATGTACAGAAGAATAACCTGAGACCTGAGGACACAGTACAACTGCATAAATTACCAAAGAATTCTCCTGTCATCTGCTCTGAGCACCCGGGCAAGATTAGCAGCGATGGTTACAGCAAGATGCCCCCGCAACCCCACACACACACACACACGCACACATGCACACTCACACCACAGTAAGCGAACCCTACATTACACCCCCAGACTGTCGGAACTAGACATTTAAGACAGAGAGTTCAGTGAGTCTGAAATGCAGAGAGCGTGAAAGAGACACAGAAAAACAGATCAACCATCAAGAGGAAGGCAGGAGGCATATCAGATAGCAAGGGAGTATCATAGTTACAGCAGTGCACGGCAGTCAACCCTTAACTTAAGCCACACCCCCAAGCTCTATCTTAGTCTATCTCTCTGCAGGGTGTTATCTTTGTAATTGGGTTCATCAAGAGCTCCCTTCCTGATGAGAGGGGGTCATTTTCACGAGTCATCACTCACAAGCAACTCGTGAGAATTACATTTTATCTCTTTTCTCTCTCTCTCTCTCACTCTCTCTCCCCTTCAATCCTTCACTCTCTATCTTTTCTCTTTCTTTCTCTGTCTGAGTGGAATTTTGTGAACTCATCCCAATCTATATTAAACCTTCATTAATTATTCCCGCATGGCTTCGGAGATCCACCCTGCGCCTACTGACAAAACCTGTGACGATCGCAGTTGTCTCAGGTCGGGCAGTCCGAGGTTCACGAGTACTCAGCGGGCTGACGGTTCACAGGATGAAACACACAAGCCGTGAGGCCCCTATTCCAAGTGGCAGGGGACCTGAAGTGGGGGGGGGTGGAGACACAGAGCAGGACTGACGCACAAAATCCGAAGTGGTAACAGTCCGCTGAGGAATGCGGTCTTTATCTCAACTCCTTTGACCCAGGCGAAACACTTATCAGCAATGGGAGATTTTTGTGTATGTGCGCGTACGTGTGTGAGTGTGTGTGTGTGAGAGTGTGTGTGTGTGAGTGTGTGTGTGTGAGTGTGTGTGTGAAGTCAAATGGAACGTGACTGCAGTACTCACTATGTGTCTGTTTACACACCCTGCAGCATAGGGGTTCAGAAAAGGGGTTTACAGGGGACATTTTATGAACTGCCATCGGACAAACTGCCGCATATCATCCACGGGTATCATCACAGCAACCGGGCACCATCCTCCAAGCTCACGGTCTCGAGGTCCGGATTGAGTTTATTATTGTGAAGCTGCACATACAGCTGTGGGTGGAGGTAAACAAGCTCTTGTGCCGGGCTCACGAAACCCTGCTGGGGTCCACAGTTCCGCTCACCTGACTGTGCGAGTCGAGTGATTAGAGCGATATTCAAATATGCTGCCGTTTGGTGAAAAAAAATGAATCGCCCCCCCTTAATATGGAAGGTGTGCAGACCATAGAAGAACTGGGTGGAGTTCTGGAGTTGTTTGTAAAAGGTGGACAATGTGAATCGAGTTCTACTGGTTTTGGTGTACCGACAACACGAGTCTGGCAGTTTACTGGGTCACTGGATGAGTATTGTTTACAGAGTGTGTTTAATTAAATCTAGTTACGTTTTTGTTTGTCTTGTTGGCTGCGTAAGCTTAGAGAAAACATCTCTGGCCGAGACACACCATCACAAAGGCATGCTTCATCTCCCGTGGGAGAAATAACACGATACCCTACCGGGAAAGCCACTCTAGTGATCCCTGAATCCAGGACACAGGCCGGCCAGCAAGGAAAGATGAAAGCTAACGAGGACACAGTGGGAAAAGAGAACTTTGGCTGGCTGAATGAACACCATGGCAACACGTGGCTACGGCATCGGCGAAACTGCTCATCCCCAGAGACATGCACACACAGTCTCGCGCACGCAACATACACACGCGTGCACACACACACATCCACGCTTCCCTCCCTGTTCTTTTGATGTCAGGTTGCTCTGCACTCTTTCATGGCACATTGCTTGTACAGCACCAGACAATGGTTTTTTAAACATGGAATAAGAGAGCAGTAATCATATTGTGCAACAGAGACTCCGTAATGGATTCTGTTTCCCAAGATAACACGAGCCCTTTGACCAAAGCCAGGCAACTCTTGAGAGAGACCAGCTGAGAGAGACCAGCTGAGAGAGACCAGTTTAAGATGGGCATCACAGCTCTGCAGGGTACAGGTCTTCCCTACAGTCAGTCAGCTGATGTCCAGTAATGGAGACAACAGTGATCGGGTACTGACTTAAACATTAAAGCTGATTATAAAATACACGGCAGACTGTTTGTTACAGCTAGAGTAGGTGTATCTAATAGAGTAACTAAGTGTATACTGGCCTAAATCTGTACATACATTTATATCTCAGTAAAGGAGTAAAAAAGAGTTTTCATCTTTCAATTTCATTTTACAAGGTTGTTTTGTGCAGTAAGAGAAAAAAAGGATCGCTCAATTTATTTGCTCCTGTAAAATCATACAGAGAATTTGACACGTATAAGTCAGACACCGCATGGCTTCAGGAAAGAACTATTACATCTAGATTGCATCTAGAGTGCGTAAAGTTTTAGCTCTCTGTTGCTCTTGATGTGAATTCTGGAGTCCTTGACTAAACTGGATTTGTGCGGTGAAAAACAATATCCATTATATAATTCGAAGTCTGAATAAACAACCAACAAGCATAGAGGTTTGAGCTACAGAAGAATGCAATGATTTGTTCTCGTTCTGCATTCTGTATTGCACCATACTTTCTCTGACTTTTTGTCAAAAGTCAAAAGCGATGCCTTAACAGCTCTGAAGAGGTGATTATATTGTGGGTGAATTTGTGCTTCCTGCTGTGCAAACAGCGTTTCTCTAACACATTGAACAAGTGCCAAAATAGATGAAGCCGTACTTAAGCTCTCCTCAAACAGAAACACTAATGTAGGCAGACGAGCCGGACCTGATCCGGACCTGATCCGGACCTTCAGCACGTTCAACATCGTCGCTGGGTCTCAGTCTCGGGTCAAGTGCTTTGCCAGTCACCGGGCTTGGACAGCTTAAGCAAATCAGACTCAGGGTCTGAGATGTTTAGCTTTGTCTCTGGAGACTTCTACAACCAAAGCATCGGCTGAGAGGTCTCCAAATGCCAGCTGCTATTACGCTTAACAAAACACCTTATCTTCAAATGCCCTTTTGGGGGAAATTTCACAGGTACAACACGATGTTATAATATGTTAATGCGTAAACAGTATTTACATATTAAGCATGTGATCAGACATGACTTGACTCCAGAGGCAAAGTGCTTTTACTCTGCACTAGGTGTGATGTGCAATACCAATCCTCTGTCACTGGATACCAATTGAATTTGCAGGAGCTCACAGTCTTCCTTCTCAGACGTTTCTCAGAAACGTAGTCAAAAGGCATCTGCAGAGATGTTTAATGCAAGTAAAGAGGTATAAACATTCTCCTGGTCAAACCGCTACCAAACAGTGGTTGCCATAAGACCTTCCTTCTAAATTGGTGTCAGCAAAGCTCATATCCAGCTACCTGGGTGGACTCTGTGGAATTTGAATAACAATGCCCAGACAAGAAGACAGTGACACACTGCCAGCCTCTCTGTCTCTGTCTCTCTACACACACACACACACACACACACATCCTCACTCCCAGGTGTGCAAACAGGTAGCTCTCATAAGCATGTGAGTGGGTATTGGTTCTCACAGGGGTTTTATTTCATTATTGGAAATGTCACAGAGGCAATATAAACCCCGGCCAAGCAAGAGAAAGTGTGACAACAAGTCTTGACAAGAGCCTCCAGGAAAGATTACCGCACACAAGCTAAAACACACACTGAATGGCAACCTTAAAGACAGCTAAAAGAAGGGAATCTTGAATTACTGCCATAAAAAAGCAAACGGTCTCCACTTAAGACTGGGATAAACACACACCTTTTAAACAGGCTAACAGAGTCTCACCTCTAAATAATAACATCTTTATTTTAGAGTCTTCCCAGGGATTAAAAGACATGTGAATAGTTTATAACCACGGACAACAGAGCACACTCCCAAAACGGCAACAACAGTTACAATGGCTTGACATCTTTTGTGTGTGTGTGTGTGTGTGTGTGTGTGTGAGAGAGAGAGAGAGAGAGAGAGAGAGAGGCAGAGAGAGAGAGAAAGATCAGTGTACCCCCCAGGGAGGAGCTAAAACTCAGGACTTTTTAGTTTATGGGGAATTTAGGTCTGCTACCAACAGTTTTAGTTTAAGTTTAATCGCGTGAAGTTGGAATATCTTCTTGTTTGCATAAAATTATTCAATTGCAAGAAAATAATGTTGCAGAGAAAAGAGAGAGAGGGAGAGAGAGCTTTTCGGTAAAGACCAGCCCACTCCTTGTTTCAAGTTGCGTCCTGCCCAGATTTTGTTACTGTGCTCTTCAGACTGTGCAGGGCTCCGGTAGGAACGCACCTGCGGTCATTACTACTGGCTGAACACGCTGAAAGCTCCAAGTCATCTTCGGCAGCGGTGGTAAGATCCGCGCTGTTCTGGGAAGGGAAGCGTAGCTCGGTGGTCTGCAGCTTAAACCTAACAACGTGGTATGTTGTAACTTTTACGTTCACAGCAGAGACGCGTCAAAAATGATTTCGCTTGATTCTTGTATTTCATTGCGTTCCCATAACTGCGGGATTAGAGAGCTACTGGATGCAATGTGACTCGTTCCAACTTTACTGACATCGATCTAACAATTGTTATAAAACGCGCGGGTATGTTTATTTTTTGTGCGCTTCATATGTGTCTGGAATGTAGTTGACACGCGCTCGTTTCCTGCAGATGTAGGCTACTTTGTCCCATCCAAAGGCGCGTTGCCTGTTTGCGTGAAATCGCTCAACCTTTCCCTTACAATTCATGGATACTTATCTCTTTTTTGCATTGCAAGACTATAACGTAACACACTGAACTTAAGCTGGTGTAACAGTAGACTGTAAAATGTTACCATGTGTCTAATGCATGGAATGTTGAACATTGCTTGTCTTCATGTCATCTAGTATTTCAAATACAGTCAAAAAGGCATAGTATAAATATAAATCAGATTTGAAATCTGTTTTTTGCGAAGTAGGCTTGAAAAGTCTAAAAATTAAAATAGTATTACTGTTATTGGCCGTGAATAATGCATTTTGGGAACATACAATTTAGTTAGTAATTGTGTCATTCTTAAATAGAGTAATGGTCATTCTACATGAAGAAACTGCATTGAAAATGAGCTTAAAGAGTACTAATATAAGTTTGGTAAAATTATTTATGCATATCTTGAGGAACTATTTGCCTAACGTTATAATGTACTGGTCCGTGCTAAAAAAGCAAACCATCAAGTATATATCTTATTTTTTATGTTCCTGTTTACTGTATCCATTTATATTGATGTTTTCTGTGTTTTGACATCACAGTGTCCTGCATTCCTGATCTAACTGGAACGTGGAAGACACTCATCAGTACTTTGTCAGTGGGAATTCTGGAATGGAATCCCGGAGATGAATTCCTTCAAGTTTGCCACTGGACACTTTATGGGATAACTGCAACATCTTGGCTTCTTATTCCCCTCGGCCTTGGCTGATGTTTGGACCATGCCCAGTCGAAGAACTTTCAGATAGCTAACGACCCTGCAATAAGCCTAGAGCCGCTAGCGAAGAACAGTTAGTCGCCCCAGCAACACAATGGCAGCGACTTACCCTGCATACGCGGCAGCTTCTCCTACAGCTGCATCCTCTTCCTCAATGTCCTACCTGACTGGCATCTACAAGGATTACCAAAACAACTCCGTCCTTCGACTCCACTATAATTTCACTGGGAAACTGAAGCAGGACCGGTACAAAGACGGCCTCAAACCGGAGGCCATCGCCTTCCTTCTGATCTGTCTGCTCATCGTGCTGGAGAATGCCATCGTGCTGGTGGCCATCTGGAAGAATAAGAAGTTCCACCTGCCCATGTACTATCTACTGGGCAACCTGACCTTGTCCGATCTTCTGGCTGGCTTCGCCTACATGGTCAATATATTGTTGTCAGGGGCCAACACCTTCAATCTGACCCCACTGCTGTGGTTCTTGAGGGAGGCTGGGGTGTTTGTCACGCTGGCCGCCTCTGTGATCAGCCTCCTGGCGATCGCAATTGAACGCCACATCACCATGGTGAAGATGAAGCCCTACCATGGCGCCAAGCGCAACCGCATGTTCGCCCTGATCGGAGCCAGCTGGGTGCTGTCGGTGCTGCTCGGCGTGCTTCCCATCCTGGGCTGGAACTGCCTGGGCGAGCTGCCCCTGTGCTCCACCGTGCTTCCGCTCTACGCCAAGAGCTACGTGCTCTTCTGCGTGTCGGTGTTCAGCGCCGTGCTGCTGGCCATCGTGGTGCTGTACCTGCGCGTCTTCCTCACGGTCAAGTCCAACACGCGGCGGCTGGGCAGCCTGCAGCGCAAGGGGTCCGTGCGCCGCTCGCAGAAGTACGTGGCGCTGCTCAAGACGGTCACCATCGTGCTGGGCGCCTTCATCGCCTGCTGGCTGCCGCTCTTCGTCCTGCTGGTGCTCGACTTCGTGTGCGCCGCGGGTGGCTGCAGCATCCTGTTCAAGGCCGACAACTTCCTGGTGGTGGCGATGGTCAACTCGCTGATCAACCCCGTCATATACACGCTGACGAGCAGGGACATGCGCAGAGCCATCCTCAAGATCCTCTGCCGCCGCTGTCTGATGACCAAGGACGGGCAGGTGAAGAAGCTCGGCGTGCCCTTCCTGGAGTGGAGCTTCAGCAAGACCGAGCAGACCGTGCCCCAAGGCCAGGATACCACCATCTCGTCCGGGAACGGCACGTCCTCCCCCATACGAATTATTTACCCAAAACCCAAATCCGTCAAGCTTTGAGCACTCGGCCCGTCGCCAGGTGCAGTTGTGTGGCGTAAATTTGCTAAAAGCCCCAAGGATGGCCTCGAGCTTGTGGGCACAGCCTGTAAAGATGATCTAAATGTGCTGAGTCCTGAGGACAGGTGGTACTTGCACGCAAGCAAGCGCAGCTGAAGCAGGAGCCCCAGCACGTTTGCGCTGAGTAAGCCGTTATTAAGTCGGATCAAAGAACCTGCTCTGTTTGACCACAGTCACGGAAAGCATCAGACGCAATGCTGAATCAGACAGCATGAGAACCTGTCATGGTGCCTTCTCTCCACGATCTAGCAAAGGTCCGATCAGAAGGACACAGAGGGCTGTCTCTGGGGCTGGCCAAATATGAACTTGGAGTAAGAACCGTGGCATCTTGGGTTTGAGAGAGGTGCTTAAGTTCCAGATCAGGTTCGGCCGGGTTGTAGTACCACAAAAACTGCCAAAAACACCACCACTGTAACCAAAAGACAGTACACAGCAACAGGGCCTTTGTGTCGCTGCCTTATAGGACATGTTCTTAGTCCTTAGGAAGCCATCTTCAAAAGATTCAATGAGCTCTGCACAAGTGCAGACGTAGAAACCGGCAGTCACTGGTTCGAAATTCAAATAACTTCAGAAGCTCAAATAACTTCAAACGTGTCGAGAAATTATCAACGGATAGAGTGTTGTGTAAAAGACTAAGGTTAATAAATCTAGTTCTGTGGCTCAGTCAGACACAGGAATCACAAAAGCCAATGAAGAATAGAGGCCTGATAAAATAACCCCTTGAAATTTCTCCACGGAGACAGAGGCCTCGTTTTGTAAGCACTTGGAATTTAACATAAAAGTTGTTGTTGTTTTGTTATTGTTGTTTTTTTTTTTTTTTTTGGAAAGGTCCACAATTTCAGTAAGAATAGATGCTGCAGTCCAGTCCAGTCACAGTTCACCAAAATACAGTCAGACGACCACTATTTCAGTCTGTCTGTTCTGTCAGTCCATCACTAAATCTAATATGTGTTACTCCACGCAGAGCCCGTGCTGATATGGTTTCAGTATCGGTATGATGAAGGCAACGCGGTATTATGGCTAATGCAATGCATGCCGATTGACCACAGGAGATGACATCAACATGTTGCCCTGGTAATGTGAGAAGCAAAGTTTTTGTTTTTTTGGAGAAAGCCTGCAAACACCACAATGCACTGTGGTCATTCTCTGTTTCCACTGACAAACAAATGGCTTTATTTCTTGAATGTGAATCACATTTCAGTCAGGATGTAAGGGGGTAGCGCTGTGGACACTGCGTTGTTTCTCAGGCTTTCCTTACGTTACAGTGCGTTTTAAACACAAATAAGCATTTATACTTTATTTTCACATATGTGCAGAATTGTGTTAATGTTTTTTTTTACTAGTTGAACTGATCCTAAATTATGTGCTTTTTTTCAGTTTAATACTTTACGAAGAAATGATAATAATAAAAATGTTAAGAATAAAGACATTTTGATGTAACCACGACTGCAATTTTCCTATCGCTAACCTTTGCTCTTATGTTCCGCATGATAAAATGCATTATTTTTACATTTGGCTGACTGCAAAATGCTCGTGACAGTAAAATGTGCATCTGTGCACTCGCACATCTGTGTGACAGCAGCAAAAAGGTATAACAGCTGGAAGTGATGTAGGAGGAGGTGTGGCCTAGCCAGCCTGTACATCTGGTAATGGCATTGGCCTAGATACACCAGCATCTGCAAACCCCACACACTGTGACTGTACAAGAGTGTCACTCAGAAATAATGCAACTCAGTTCAGCATTCCACAACTCCCCACTGTTACAATGAAGATAAAATCATGCACACATGTGCATTTTACAACAATGGGTCAAACTACATATAGATCAAGACTATAATTTTAAGACTTTTTCTGGCATTATGATAGGCAGTTATGTTTTCGTGTTGGGGGAAGTATATTTGTTCAAATGCTATACTTCTACTGAAAGAAGAGGGAGTGTTAACTATGAATATATAGTAAGTGTGAGTAAGTGTGCATGTGTATGTCTGGTATATGTAGGGATATATAGGCAGCCACAGGCGTGTTTTGTAAAGCATTTACGTCTACTCTGAAGACTGACACTAATGCATCAAAGGGGATCTGGAATATCAACACAATCTCGGTGGCACAATAGCGATGGGTAAACCACTTTTTAGTATTCTCAATATAAGCTGTAAAAAAAGGCAAAAACAAAACAAATAGCGTTCATCCTACTATTGTATTAGGGTGGCGTGAGATGAAAGACTTCATCTTAACCACACTACTATCTGCCAACGCTCAGGCCTCTGGCTCTGTATGAGAAACCGAAAACAAACCAACTGGTTAAGAAGGCAGAGGGAGAGCTCTCAGAGAGGAGCTGCAGAAGCTGCACCCTCACACACAGCTCATTTCACTTTAGCTTTTCCCATTTACCCGTAAAGGCAGACACACACACACACACACACACACACCAAGCCAGAAGCCTTTCCCTGGAACAGCGATAGGCATGAGGCAGACTGTATTCATTCGTAAATATACACACTTACACTTTGTACCACCAAATGGCCTGTCTGCCTATCTATCTATCTGTCTATCTACCTATCTATCTATCTGACCAAGTCTGTGAGAATTTTCTAATTATCTTTACAAGCGAAACTGGGATTAATCTTAATCCAAATACCATATCTTCAATTTAAATGTACCACAATTTCCTATTTAGCACACATTGCATCGTAGCACAAAATGCCTGGAATCATGCTAATAGGTTTTTGTCTTCTCTATTTTCTGTATTTGTCGCAGTTTATTCAGCCCAAAGAACGATGCAGCTTTTTGTTTTCTTCTCGTGCTGACATGAATGAGCCTGCTTGACAAGTTTGAGAATTTGTAATCAGCTATTTGTAATTACCACCCTTCAAAAAAAGAAATAAAAATATCACTCCTTTGCCCAGAGCAAATTAAGACACAGGCGCTGTTGACCTGGAGGATAAGGGAGACAGAATATTAGACTTCAGCTTGACTTGCTGACAGATAAACAAGTCCATGTTGTGAAAGAGCAAGACGTGGTTACAGCTTCACAATGGCTTCAAAGGGGATTTTAATGGTGAAGTAGATGAGTGAATTGCGGTTTCATGCATCAAATGTATGCAAGAACAATGATTTAGGACCCACTGTGACATCCTTTTAAATGTTATTGTACATACCAGGAAGCTAATTCAAACATACTCAAAGTCTCTGCTGTGCTCAGAAGTTGACTGCAGATCTTTTGTTTAGTATTAATAGTATTAATAATAGTGTTTAGTATTTACAGTGGTTCATTTCATGGATGTTCTGACAACAGGTCATGTGCTGTCTGAATATTACACTTTACAGCTTTACACAAAAAATAACTAAATAAATTGTGTTTATATATAGACTTATAGATGATATAAAAACATTTATAAATACGCTCAAAACACTAAATCATGTGATGCAAAAGCCTTTGAAGAAGTTGGCCTGTGTCAGACATGAATAGAGTGAATTACATACATCAAGACATACATGAAGTGTTTCATTTCAAAATAAATAAAACTCCACATGTTGACAGTCAATCCACTTAGCAGTTAAATGTTAGTAAATAATTTAAGAAAAGAATTAAAAAGTGGTTTACTTGTAAGTATTTGCATAAAACAGTAGCTACTAAAATGTTCCAGCGAACACCATTTCCTGGGGCAATCGTGTAAAAAAGGCCTAAAAAGACCAGTTACTTGTAGTCAAGGGTTCAAACGCAGACTTCTGAATATAAAAGCGATGCTAAAACTGCATAGAGTACAACTAAAAAATTATACAGAGCAAGTGAACCTGTAAAGATAATCACTGATTCTGATCCATTTCAATATGTTACCGTAAATACTTGAGGTGATACCATAGATCGTCTATGGGTGACACAGTCAATAGCGACATCTAGTGTTCATAGAGCGTTAGGCCCCGAAATGACGCATCAATCCGATAGGAATGATCAGTACTCTGCAAACGCCAACGTCTGAATTCTGCACTAGAGTTCAGAAAAATAAAGACAGTGCTGGTTTAATGCTTGAACTACTTAGTCCTGTTTTTATAGCACTCATGCAAGGACGTTATTTCTCGAGCCGTCAGTGTGTGCTAATGATGCATCTGTATAGTGTATAGGTCACTGCAGATAGGGGTAGGCGAACTGACTAGCTACTTCACAGATGACGTAATGCCTTTGCGAATTGATTCGAATCTATTCGCAAATGCATTACGTCATCTGTAACAATTCGTCATCTGTAACTATATATATATATATATATATATATATATATATATATATATATATATATATATATATATATATATACAAATATTTTCACAAACGAATCATTGATTAATTATTAATTTTGATCCTAACAACAAGAGGATCAAACAGAATGATCATGTTGTAACAGAATGATGTATTACATTGTTGTCATTGTTGCACCTTTATTGCACCATTGTTGCATTGTTACGCCACAGGTCTTAGTGCGTGCTCTTGAACAGTTAAACCGACTGTGGAAAAAAAAAGATTGACAAGTGACGCTTGGAAAACCGCCAACTAAAGATAGCTACATAAGTGGCAGTGTACTTTTCCTCGTCTGCGTTTTTCCTGGTGCTTCTGTAAAAGTCCTCTGGCCCGCGGACGGATGTGCGCGCTTTGAGGTGAGCGCTGTCGTCTTAAATGGCGCTCTTATTTTGACACCCAGTCGAGGTTAGCACAATGCTTAGTCATGGTGACTTACCGATCTCCCCCGCTTTCACGCAGCGTTTAGTCAGCACTGGAAAAAAATTCAGCGGTGCCGAACAGTAGCTATAGCTATCATGTGTAAGTACAATATCCTTAAAATTACGAAATCATTGACCGTCGGTGTCAATTTAGCGTACAGTTTAGTGCGGTTTCTCTTTGTTTTCCACCATCTCTTTTTTTTTTACCGGGTAAGATCCGCTTCAGTGTTTTTTTACTTCGACTACTGAGGAACGAACACCGTTCTGGAGTTTGAGAGACTCCTGTGAGGATGATTTCGTGTAGCGCAGGAAAGACTCAAAAGTAACCCCGCTAGCCATGGCTCCTTCACGGACACGTAGACTGTAGGACAGGCGCTAGCGCTACTGAACCGCTGCTCGGATTGAACAGTTTGCGCGCGTCGTCCAAAACAATAAAAATAAGTAGTTGGTAGTCTTGGTGGTCGCAGTGGTCTTGGCAGTCTTAGTCAGCTCGACGAGGGCACGACCAGCTAACGCTAAGCTGAGGTAATTTATAGTGAAATCGCCGAGGTTTCTTCTCGGTGAACTAGCCAGCTGGTTATCTCGTTTAAGGTGGCCCTTTGTTGCTGTGTCAAATGACACAGGAGAACTAGTGCAGAACGAGCACTTTCTTCTGTTTGCATAAGTGTTATCTCGACTTCTAGGTCTGGTTTTAGTACACGCAGTGACTTCTAGGTCAGGTTTTAGTACACGCAGTGACTTCTAGTTCAGGTTTTAGTACACAGAGTACCTTCTAGTACACAGTGACTTCTAGGTTAGGTTTTAGTACACGCAGTGCCTTCTAGGTCAGGTTTTAGTACACGTTGACTTCTAGTACACACAATTACTTCTAGGTCAGGTTTTAGTACACGCAGCGCTAATGTTTTTCTTCCCCCGCCGTGTTCAGGTATCGCTGGTGAAGTTAACACAGTGTGCAATGAGTCACTGCTGAAGGCGCTTTGCCAAAAACATCCGTCGCTAGTTAGCTGCTTTCTTTTTTTTAAATATGACGTGCTGATTGTAGCTGACTAGTTTCGATGGAGTAAAATACGTCAACGTGTCTAAAACGGCTTTTATATAGTCTATGTAACGTGAACGACCAAAGTTTCTATAGCTGGCGTTTAATTTATCGCACGTCTCTCCTTAACAACCTCATGCAGTCTTGTTTTTTCCGGATCACTTACTCATTGCTTCATGCAATTGGAAAGAAGTCAGTGATCAGCGCTCGACTGTAGCTCGCGCCATTGTGTTCACCTTTTAAAAGTATCTTGGCTGAACCGATTGAAAATATTCCATGGTAAATACTGAATGTGACTTTGACAAAGCCCCGTGACTTTGACATAGCACTTATCATTAGTTAATATTAAAGCGAACACGTTTGAAACTGGTGTCAAGAGGAAGATGAAGAGTGATGAAGCTCTGATGCACGCCCCCTTGTTTGTGTGAGCTTCTGAGTTCGTTTCCTGACTCTGTAGTTTTGTGCATTCTGACCTGTTTAGTCATTGAAGTAAACTAATCTCGATTATGTTTGTTTTGCAACTGTTAAATGGACTAAACGCACTGTTTCTCTTACCTAACATAATACATAATCTCTTACATAATATAAAGTAGTAGGAATCTGTCCAAAATGTGTAGATGACAGGATCTGTTAGTGTTGAGTGACCTCTGTGTGGTATGCAACCTCTCCGTTTACATGTATCGTCTCCCTGTACGTATAACATGCTCACGGAGTAGACAGTGTTTTTCTCCCGATGCCAGAAATGTCATGTGACACAAGGGAAACATCTCAGTCACGATGACAAAGTGCAACTAGGAACTAATTTAAGTTTATCCCGTCTTCCTCGGCATGTGTCTCACTCGACTTAAATAACAGCCTCTACTCCGTTTCACTCTCGCCGCGCGCCTCTTTGGCAGCTGCGAACAACAACACAAACGCGGCGCGCTTGTTTCTAAGAGATCCTGATATTATCTTAAGGATTATTTCCTTTGTGACTAAACTGTTCATATACAACGTAACGGATTCTTCCGTTTGAGTTTAAGTTGTGTAACGAGTTTCGGTTAATGCCTAGGTTAAATCAGATTAAGTCTCTGTTTTTGTGAGCATAAGAGGTTGGTAGTCGGTTATCTAAATTTGTACTTGTGGGGACAAAGTGTACACTATTTCAGTCTGTTTATCCCTGTAGTAAATCTCTTGTCTTGCTGTGCTTCTTTTTCTCCCAGGTCTTTGAGTAACCAGTGGAGGAAAAAAGATTTCTGAGAACTGCCTTTTCTAAAACCTGGCGTGATCAGCTGTTTAAAGCGTTTCTGTTCCTGGAAGAGGATGTCGGCTCAGACTATATAACCTCTAGCACCTCTTTCCCAACATGAAACTGTAGCCTTTCAAACTTAAAAAAAAAAAAAACTTTGCTACTACAAAATGGCCAGGTTTTCCTAACCTCCATTAAAAATGTTATCAGAGGAACATTATACATGAGCTTCAGCTGTTTTCTTTAACATAGCTTTGCTCGTTTATGTTGTTGTCCTTAAAGTTGATTGTTTTACCAAGGCAGCATCTTTGCATTGGAAGTAGCCCCTGTCCAAGACTGGCAGGTTCACCACCATTTAACTGCCTTTGCCAATACTGTCTCTCCTATCCCAGAAGGTTCTAGCATTGCCACCACACAAATGTGTGTTCAGCACCCAAACTCGGATTCCTTCCTACTGAAGCCAGGTCAGCTCAGGCCATAGAACTCTGTTCAGGTTTCTTTGTGGTTAATATGGCTCACACGTAACAAGAGGATCTTTATGTTTCGAAGAAGGATGTAAGCAGATCACTCAGGTGAGCTAATAAAGACTTCTCTCGTGTTTCTCTGGGATCGCAAATGGATTATAACTCCTGTGTTAGCAACGGAGGCGAGTTGTGGACTACAGTGTGCACCAGATAGTGTGTGCAGCTTACAGTAGCAATCAAAAAGGACTGAGCCATCGGTAACCAGGAGGAAAAGCCCTTCTCTTCTCCTGCACCTCAGAAGTTCTACTAATCCACCTGTCAGCCTTTCTCAGACAGTAGGTAACTTGGCCAGGACTTTGGGGGGGGGGGCGTGGCCACAAAAAAGAAAAAAAGAAAAAAGAAAGAAAAGAACTGCTCTGCCCCCCCCCCCCTCCCCCCAGCCTTGCCCCGCTCCCTTCCAGTTCCTCTCCACAGCGTTTCGTGCACGGCGCTTGCGCTGGCGAGTGAGGATGCAGGTGCCGGGTCGTGGCCGCCGGTGAAGATGGACGCGGCGTCGGGGATGACGGAGTGCAAGGCGGAAGTGACGCCGTCGACGCGCAACGGCCACCGCGTCTTCAGCTACACGCTGAAGAGCCACACGGCAGCCGCCTTCGGCATCATGAACGAGCTGCGGATGGAGCGCCAGCTGTGCGACGTCACGCTGCGCGTCAAGTACAACGACCTGGAGGCCGTCGACTTCGTCGCCCACAAGGTGGTGCTGGCGTCCTCCTCGCCCGTCTTCCGCGCCATGTTCACCAACGGCCTGAAGGAATGCGGCATGGAGGTGGTGCCCATCGAGGGCATCCACCCGCGGGTGAGTAGGGAGAGGTCCCCCTCGTTGGTCCGCTGTTGCTCGTTTAAGAGTGTGATGGCAGGACTGAGAAACCTTGTGCTATTCTGTGCAGTAGACCATGAGGTATGGCGTTACAGTGTGCTCTTTATGAACTCCTACTGCAGTTACTCTCTATCCAAATGGCTTTTATTTATTTATTTATTTTAAATCATGTGCTACAAGCACCGTGTCTGCAGTTTTCTGTCAGTTGGGTCTTGTGTGGGTGTTGGGATGAATCACATGTTGTTCACATGTTCTAACAAAATTATTGTAGCCAAAAAAAGTGAGAGCTAATCTTTAACCAGGTCACATCAAGGGTTTTGTTGCTATGTTCTTCAAATACTCCGGAACACAGCGCGGTTGTAATGCTTATCAGTATAGTCACAATATGACGATATGCTGTTTTTGAAGTGGTGTGATGATGGAGAAATAGAATAATTTCACCATTTTTATTTGTGAACAATAGAATTAACTTCACCTGATTTGTTTCAGCTCGGTTGACATTGCTGCATTTAAACATGTTTGTTGCACCCAGTAACTGCGCCGTGATTTTGGCTGCGAACGCTCTTGGCACACATTTCCTGTTTGCAAGATCGAGTGAACTCTTCAAATTCATTGATCCTCTTGTACGGAACGACCGGGGGCGGCACCAGGACAATTGGCTGTTTGGGTCCGCCGGACACACTCAATACTGTACACGCTCATTACGCACCCCACGGTGGTGGCTAAGACGTGGAAGATTAGACCTGGTCCGGCCTGCGCAGCTGATGAGGGAGGAGCCTGTGTATTGTGCTGTTGAGGTGTCTGATTGGTCAAAGTGGTTTTCATGTGGTTTTATGGCCCTCCTGTCTGTGAAATAATGCTGTAATTTCTTTATGGTAGTGTCTGTTCCTCTATGATGACGTTATAGAGGGGCGGAGCTAAATACTGGTTCTAGCCAACCTCCATACTGTTCCATCCATTTCTTATTCGCGTTGTCGTCTCTCATTAACAGCTATGCAGTCCTTAAAAATGTGAAAAAGCCCAGTTTTTCTCCCTCTTATCTCACCCATCATGTGGCTACTTGAATATGAATTACTTCAGTTTAAAAAAAAAAAACAAAAAACAACAGTAGTGTCAGTTTCTCATGATGCTTGCGTTACTCGATATCTGCCGATACCCTTCATCTCCAGGATCTCGGAGTTCCCCGACCAGGACACATTTCTGAGCCAAAGTGCTTCATTGTTTTATCACAGAAGGTCTTTTATGTTTTATGTGATCGATTTCAGACAAAGACAAAATTCTTTGGTTGAGACTGCAGCTCCCAGTCAACCTTAATTGTGCTCATTCGTGTTGTGTGTTTTTAATTTATTATTATTATTATTATTTATTCTGTTGTTGTTTTTAAAAAGCCTCTCTCTTCACCCTCTCCCCCTCCTCTCGAGCAGGTAATGGAGCGCCTGATCGAGTTTGCATACACGGCGAGCATCTCTGTGGGCGAGAAGTGTGTGATCCACGTGATGAACGGTGCCGTGATGTACCAGATCGACAGTGTGGTGAAGGCCTGCTGTGACTTCCTGGTGCAGCAGCTCGACCCGAGCAACGCCATCGGCATCGCCAACTTCGCTGAGCAGATCGGCTGCACGGAGCTGCACCAGAAGGCCCGCGAATACATCTACATGAACTTCAGCCAGGTGAGGCCCATCCACCTGGAACAGGACTGGCACGGCTGCAGGGGCGGGTGATCCGATCTACTATCAATATCGTGATAATTGGCTTCACGATACATGATCTGGCGTATCGTTGGTGGCGGTGATGGTTTGTCTTGGTTCAGTTTTTTGGCGCTCCTAAGCAAAGCTGAATGTCATGCGGCATTTCATGACATGCAAGAAAACGATGATTATGATTTCTGATCTGTTTTTACTGTCTTGCCCCACACTTCTGCAGCAGCATGGTCATAAGAACCACAAAGGGACACATTAGAGATGCCTATACCATATGAAGCGTCTGAGGTGGTTTCAGGGCTATTTATTGTATTTACCCAGCTGTCTGCAAAGGTTATGGAGGGTGTCTGTGTGGTTATAAGAGGTTCTGGAGTAATGGAGATGATCAAAAGCAGGTTCAGAAAAGGTTTTCTTGGTACTAAAATCTACACACTCCTGGACATGACTCTGCACGAACTGGAGGTGCAGTGTTTCAGAACATCTGCAAAGAGTGAGTCATGCCATGTAAATGCACGTGAGGAATTGGGGCGTGTCACGGAACAGAACTCACCATGGCAACATTCAGGAAGGCGGCAGACGCATTAAAAGTTACGGCTTCGGTAGCAGCAATATTAAAGAATATAGCACCAGTGACGACTGCTAGGTAAAAGGATAGAGTGGTGCTACAGAACAGGTGTTTAGTGACAGTCATGTCGGACGTTTGTAGCCATGCACGATTCCAGGTCCTCAGGTTTGTAATGCATTTCCCGAGGCAAAATGGGGACTCTTCTCAGCCTGAAACTTCACGTATCTGATTCACTTCAAAGCGCCTGCAGATTCCTGTGCCGGTCTGCGAATGAAACATGACCCCCCCGTACAATCTCTGTCATATCTTCACGCCTGGCACCCTTCAGACCAGTTCCTTTGGCTTATAAGTTCTTTTTCTAAAGATGATTCTAATTATTAAAATTTTTGTGGAGATTTATTTTCGTGGTTTCATTATTTAAATTACTTTGCTTAAAACACTTTGAATTGTCACTTTGTATGAAAAGTTATACAAACGATACTCGTATGTCTTCAGACAGCCGCCAAAAAACCCCCCCACCCACCCGCCCTTCTCCGCCCTTCTCCCTCCACTCCACCAGGTGGCGACGCAGGAGGAGTTCTTCAACCTGTCGCACTGCCAGCTTGTGACGCTGATCAGCCGCGACGAGCTGAACGTGCGCTGCGAGTCGGAGGTGTTCCACGCCTGCGTGGCGTGGGTGCAGTACGACCGCGCGAACCGCCGGCCCTACGTGCAGGCGCTGCTCCAGGCCGTGCGCTGCCACTCGCTCACGCCTCACTTCCTGCAGCGGCAGCTCGAGCACTTCGAGTGGGACGCCAAGAGCAAGGACTACCTGGCGCAGATCTTCCAGGACCTCACGCTGCACAAGCCCACCAAGGCCGCCTCCTGCCGCACGCCCAAGGTGCCGCGCCTCATCTACACGGCCGGCGGCTACTTCCGCCAGTCGCTCTGCTACCTGGAGGCGTTCAGCCCCTGCACGGGCGACTGGTTGCGCCTGGCCGACCTGAAGGTCCCGCGCAGCGGCCTGGCCGCCTGCGTGATCAGCGGCCTCTTCTACGCCGTCGGCGGCCGCAACAACGCGCCCGACGGCAACATGGACTCCAGCGCGCTGGACTGCTACAACCCCATGAACAACTGCTGGCGCCTGTGCGCACCCATGAGCGTCCCCCGTAACCGCATCGGCGTTGGCGTCATAGACGGGATGATCTACGCCGTGGGTGGGTCCCATGGCTGCATCCACCATAACAGTGTGGAGAGGTGAGGACCGCGCGGGTGGTGCCAGGCGTGGTAGATGTGGAGCCAAAGCTAGCAAAGCCTTGTTCCTTTTATTCCTTAAAATTCATTTTAAAATTCAGTTCACTTTCAGTTCAGTTCAGAGAAACTTCATTGGCCAGAGCTCAGAAATCAGTTTGTCATGCATCAGTCTGTTAATCAGTCAGTTAAAATCTTTTTTTTCTTTTTCTTTTTTTATACACACTAATTGTACTTTTGGAGATTATTCTGTATGTGTGTCTGTGTGTGTGTCTGGTGCATTCCAAAGTGGGTCAAAAGCAGCTTCTGATCTGACGATCACCTGAAACATGACCGGGCTGATCGGGTCACTTTCCTTATGCAGTGTAGGTTTGTTGTCTGTGTTATGAAGCAGTAACTATTCAGGTTGTGCCGTGTTTATAAATGGGGGGGAAAAATCCCAGCATCACATTGCGTTTCCTGTCTATTTTCAGAAACCTCAGTCTCTCTGACAGAGGAGGAAGTGTTTAGGTCACCACCGTATGGCATCGGTTAAAAATAAAATACATATTTTCTGTTCATTACTTAGGTTTAAAATGACAAACTTGTGAAGTGCTTGCAAAATGTAAATGAATGGCAGAAAATGTAACTCCCAGCACTTATGGACATATGGTCATAAGTATTTCAGCTATGTAACACAGTTGGGTTATTGAGTGTTAAAGCTAGTCACTACCACACACCCCTCCCCTGGAAAAACAACTCACCTTTCATTAGAAAAATAAAACAATTCGCAGTGAACGTCCTATTACATCTTGACTGGAAGTTCTCCTGTTGCTCCGTGGTATCTTAACATTTCCTCGTTTTTGTAACAGTAATCTAAAAGCGTCTCCCCAGTGAAAGGACTTCTCCTCTGCTGTACGCATTTAACTACGAACATGCTGGATCAACAGGAAGAACCACATGTTGACCCAGACTTTCCATTCAGTCAGCTCTGATGGGTTCAGCACATGGCTCAGTAACGTCTCTAAGGTCGTGGACTTTGGTGTCTCTGTATCAACTAATACTTAGCTGTGTGTGTGTGTGTGTAGGTATGACCCGGATAAGGACTCGTGGCAGCTCGTGGCCCCTATGCTGACCCGGCGCATCGGTGTGGGCGTGGCCGTCATCAACCGCCTCCTGTACGCGGTGGGCGGCTTTGACGGCACCCACAGGCTGAGCTCGGTGGAGTGTTACAACCCTGAGAAGGATGAGTGGAGGAACACGGCGTCCATGAACACCGTCCGCAGCGGAGCAGGTGAGGGGAGCGCGCTGGAGCATCGGCCTGGAGGAGAGACCGTCACTCTGAAGAGACTGGGGGGAGGGGGGAGAGACCGCACTGGAAAGAGACTGGAATGAACTGGGTTATAGTAAACACAGCGTTGTTGAGAGAAGCTGGTAGGGACTTGGTTACTTGGAGAGAAACTTGGCAGGTTGGGTAAGGCAGTTAGATTCAGGGTGGTTGAGATCGGGTGAAACCAGAGAGACACACAGGCGAGATAGGAGAGACCGTGACGGAGACTGAGAGACACACAGGCGAGATAGGAAAGACCGTGACGGAGACTGAGAGAGTACTGGATTACTAGAAGTGCCTGGGGAAATGGGACTGAGCAAATCTGGATATCGCTGGACTTTTTAAAATGGTGACAATGACATGCAATATTGATCCTGCTCCGACATCCAGTTAACTAAGTAATTAATTTTACTTCTCCGAGGCACACGATGCGTTCCTACGAATACCGTTTCAAAGTCCAGTAAATCTTCAATTTATTCTAAGGGACTATTGTTGGGTCAAGTTTATATAAGCCGTAGAGGAAAACGTGATGGTAATCAGTGCTAGGCTGAGTTGTTTTCCCACACACACACACACACACACACACACACACACACAACGGTGCAGTGAAGTCCACTGTTCCACCCCCCAGGGATCTAGCTGTGTGCGCTCAGGTCCGTAGTAGTACAACAGTGAAACCGTGAGGGGTGGGGGGGGGGGTCATGGGTGTTTGGGACCAGGTCCGTCTTTAGATCTCCACTTGCTTTTCAGAGCGCAAACGAAACATTGGTTCATGCTTTCCGACTGTAATGCCACAAGCCTGCTGACCAGTGCTTCTGATTTAATAAGCACCGTAGGTTTGTAGAAACAAAAGCCGATTTTCTGTCCTGTCATGCTTTGACTGCAGTAAGTTTGTTTCTCAACACCAAGACAAACCAAATCATTGTGTGCATGAGGAGGAAGGAAGTTATTCGGAAGTTCCCAGATGAAATTAAATGTTTGTGCGTCGGCGAACCCTCCATCACCTGCGACAGATCGTTTACACCTGGTGTCGTCCCCCCCCACAGGTGTGTGCGCTCTGGGGAACCACATCTACGTCATGGGCGGCTACGACGGCACCAACCAGCTGAACACGGTGGAGCGCTACGACGTAGAGACGGACAGCTGGACCTTCGTCTCGCCCATGAGACACCGGCGCAGCGCCCTGGGCGTCACCACCCACCACGCCCGCATCTACTCCCTAGGTAGGGCTCCTCCGCACCGACGCCGGGGGGTGGAGAGGGGCGGGGGAGGACTGGAGGAGATCCACCACCAGGGAGGAGTGCCAGCCACAGACCTGACACACGTGTTCTAATGCCGACATGCTCCTGAAGAGCTCAGTGGGCCGGATCAGGGTGGAACTACGCCACCTACGCCCATCTGTCTGGGCCCTATGCTTACAGTTACATAATGTTGTATGGTGCAGGGTTTTAGAATCACGGTCACAGTCCGCTATGCTGTTGACCAGCAAGTGCTAGTAAACCTGAACGTTTGAACTGACCTTTTGTGCTTTGTACTAGCTGCTGTTTCCTCTTCATCCTCCCATCTCCTCTTCCGCCATATTCTCCGCTTCTCTTCTCTCCTTCATCCACTCATCTTCGTGTTTTTTTTTTTTTTTCTTTGATCCAGGCGGATACGACGGGAACACGTTTCTGGACAGCGTGGAGTGCTACGACCCTGACACGGACACCTGGAACGAAGTCACGAAGATGACCTCTGGCCGGAGCGGGGTCGGTGTGGCAGTCACCATGGAGCCGTGCCAAAAGGACTGTCAGAAACTCTAGTGGCTCCTCCCTCCTCTTGTGGCTCCTCCCTCTGGTCCGCCCCCCTTTTAGTGGCTCCTCCCTCTATTTTTGCTCCCATCTTCCAGCCAGGCTTATGCTTAAACATAAAGCTCTGGTGCTTTCTGTTCTAAACCAACCAGCCCTGTAAAAGTCTGCAAAAAAAAAATAAGCTGCCCCGCTATAACCCCACAGGGCATTTCCCAACAGATACAGGGTTCAAATGAAGTTCAGACGAAGCTTTACACTATAGCTTAATTGGCAAAAGTCATGTGTGTTTTTCCTATTCCAAGCATTTCAGTCACCGTAATTGTAGTCACCCTCCCAGACACAGAAATCTGGCCCCGGCCCGCTCACACCGGAGAGTGTTTCCTGGGGAGATGGGTGAAATTGTTGGTTTCATCTGGTTTTATGTTTTTATATCATAACCGCATGCAGTGGGGTCACTAGAGTGAGTCAGTGTCCCCTATTGTATTACTGACCAGCCTCGTACATCTAACCCACAACTGTGGTGACCATGGTTGAAACAGGAACCTCTCCAAGCAGCACCGTGTTTGAGCACCTTACACCACAGAGGGTTTTTGTTGATGTTGTTGATGTTGTTGTTGTTTCGGTGCCCCCCCCCCCCTCTGTATATATCAAAGTGCCATTATCTTGCCTCACCATAGCAGTATCCCACCCTCTGTGCTGACCTCCCTGGCATGAAGGCTGGACTACAGGGTCCTTGGGGCACAGGGATCCAGAGAGCCGGTGTGGCGAGCATTTCCGAACGACAGAGACGTCACACTTTGTGCAGTTGTGGTTGTGTTTTTGGGGGGGAGGGGGAGGGGGAGGGGGGGGGGCATTGTCCCTGCTCTACCTAATCATCTAGACCTTCACAAGTTGAGCCAGGCGTATTTAGAGCAGGGAAAACCATAACGTGAATGAGGTCCCTGAACTGGGACTCGAGCCATCGGTCTCACCATGTATAATTGTGGTTAGGACCCATTCTAGACCAGTAGTTTGGATATCGGTTCTAGTGCAGTTCTGGTACACCCGTTTAAACTCACGATGGCCTTTGTGCTTATACGGTGAACTGGAGCACATTAATCTATTAGGTGGAGGCGAAACTTCTCCGGTATCCCTTCATATTGCGGTATTTTCTTTGCTACCATCACAACCGGCTGCATGAGTGTAATGTGGGTGTGCTAGCAAAGACCATCCAGGGTCGGCACTGGGCGAACAAACACCGAGACCACAAGTGAGGAGCCAACAGGGCGTCTCCCAGGAGTGTTTAAGTCGTCTAAACCCGGAGACGTCTGGACATGAGAACAGCAGGTACACGTGCGTGAAAGAGCCCAGACTCATGAGGGTTATTGCGAGGAAACCGGGCCTGTTCGGGTCGGGCACGGGAGTCGATGCTGGACGCGGCGTTACCCGAAAACTATTCACAGAATTCTCCCAGTGATTTTTTTTCCTACTTGAGGCCAACATCAACCTGAGGAGAGACACCTTTTTCCTTGACAAATTTCAAAAGCCTGAATTAATAGATGTATTTGTAACAGCATTTTAAGCTACAGTTTTTCCAAGACTTTTTGTACACTGATGCATACTCCATGGAATCTTGTACAGTCTTTTTAATTTATTATTCTGGACTGATTATTCTGGACTGATTGTTCCAGAGTGCTTGGACCCCTGAGTTCTGTTCTGGAAGAAGCTGGACTCCTTGTATCTGAGGCTTGCTGTGCATGATGATGGCAACTGGTGACTGGTCTTTTTTCTAAATCTGGCTTTGTGTTTGAAAAGGAAAGCATTTCCTTTAACAATTTGTAATTAACAGTGAGATTATTTAATGACTGCTTTGTAAAATTTCCAGCAATGATTGCATTGACACGTTGTATAATAAATGCTTAGGTTTATTGTAATACATGTGTCCCTGATGATGTTATGGGTGGGGGTGGGGGGGGGGTCAATTTTTTTTACTTAAGCTTTATTTATGCATTTATCATCTCATTAATTTTTCTTTCTTAATCTATTTTGAGACTTCTTTTTAAATCATTTTTAAAAACAATGCAACTCGCCCTTCTCACGTTTGTGTAGGTTACTGACTATTGGTTCCTGCGTTTGGCAATGATCGAACACCGCAACAACCACTTCCATCAGCTTTGTAGTCGAGTTTCTAGGTCACCAATTCAAATCAAGGAGTATTTCTTTAAACGGCGTCCCAACACCTGGGCAGAAAGGTGATCATGCACTTATTTTATTCTGTCACGAGAGGGCGCGAGTGGACCACTTTGCGCTTGTAAGCGCTTGACCTGAGTCAAAAAAATTTCCTAAGACTGATCAAAGTAGCTAATGAATAAGTATTTGAAAATGTTGGCTAAGAATTTTGCAGGGGTTTCGTTTTTCAAGTATTTTAGACGTGTAATGTAGCCTTACTGCTACATGTAACTCATAAATCACAATAGATGACGGCTAAAGTTTCGGTGCAGTTTGAGCCGCAGAAAGAACTAGCTCTGTGTTTTACGTGTAATCATTCGGATGAAAGCCAAATTCATTTTAGAGTGGCGAGTAAACGAAACGAATGAACAACTTTATTTATTAATATCTGTATTGACTCCTTTCGCTTCGCCTGACATCTGAACAAACCGCTGTGGGGAGGTGTGCTTAACGCCTTCAACTTCCCGTCAGTCTCTCAGTGAGTTCCGAAAGGTTTCGAGCTACTGTATTAAGATCCTTATTTGAATGGTACTGTGGACAGTGCCGAGGACTCGGGCTACAGAAATGCCTCAGAGGAGATAACGTTATTGAGCAGACTACAATGACGCGGGGCGGATGGTGCACGCCTTCAGTCCTGAGGGAAGCTGGAAAGCGCAGGTAAGCTATTACAAGTTTGTCTGGGTCAGTAATCCTAAAAATTATCCTTTTTATCTTAAGCTTTTGTTACCACAAGAATAACTGGAGATAAGCTGTTTTATATCAAAATACCATCCAGACATATTTAAACTGTTTCATGCGGCGGGATTTTTTTTTGTATCTGTCATTCCGTGCGCGTGGGAGAAGCAGCTTGCTGATTGTGAAAGTTGCCGGAAAGAGTCCTAGGAAATCAGGTTCTCCGAAAAAGTTTAAACCCTCTTAGTCATATCAGTGACCATCATTCTGTAACTTCTCTAATTTACTTAAGACAGACACACTTCACTGCTCTGGCGGTGTCTTCTGCAGGGGTTTATGGTTCCGTGCTGTTTTTCAGGTGGAGACATGTAAAACTGAATATTCTATCAGAATATGTTTCCCTTGATACTGAATAGGTTCTCCAGATTTCTTGTTTATCCTATGTATGCGGACTTGAAATGCGGTGGAAATGACCTTCATTATTGGCCTTTGCCTCGCCCGTCTTTCACTACCTTTCATAATATTCTACCGTGAATGAGTCTGGAGGCAGTTGTCGCTTCTGCTTACCAATGAGGGCAAATAGGTGATGGGGAAAATAAGCCTTCACAAAATTACATGCAATTAGCCTGAATTCTATTTGTTGCCATTTTTATTCGGGAGAGTCTAAAACACAACGTGAAAAAGCTTAACATTGCTTAATGTACTAAAACAACGGTCTAGAACTCCAAATGTCCTTCAATAACAACTGCTCATGCATACTTTCTACTGCTTAAATAACGTACCTGTAATTCAAAAGGAAACTAATGTACTAAAACAACTGCCAGTATATACTCCAAACCTCAGATATTGCTGTCCATAAGTACTTTCTACTGTTGCAATGACGCACCTGTAACTCAACAAGAAAATATTTATTTCTCCGCAATTTTTACACTCTCCTGTTCTTTTTTTAATGTATTTTGATGATCGTTTAATCACTGTTACACCCTACCCATTTTTTTGTGTGTCTGAATTGTACTCCAGAAAATCTTTAGCTTTTCTCATCCATTTGCATAAGTGTAACTACATAAACAGGTGCATGCACCTTTATTCCCCCACTTTGAATATGAATGATTTACTGACCACATCTAAAGGCTGGTTGTGGGTCCCAGGCGGTCGCTGGACCATCTCTTGGCCATCACATGCCCATTGATCGCTTGCTGCTGGTTTTGAAAGGCTGAAATCCCAAAGGTGATTAATGAATCAACTAGAACAGCGGGCGCCTCATCGAAGTGTTTGCCAAGAGGGAGTTGGGCCATTTGGGAGATGAAATGTGAAACAATTTACAGTTGTGTCTTACATATTTGCCCTGTCCACTGGATTAATTCCTCTCAGGTTAACTACCCACATCCTGGAGTAGAACTTGGATTTGTGCATCACTCAAACATTAGATAAGAGCCAATATTGCATAGATATAAGACTTGTACATGTACCGCCTCAGTACACGTTCAGAAACTGATGTATTCCAATGATTTAATTCACCTTCTGTGCTGATTTGCTGTTTGATACTAGCAGGTTCCAGGATGATTCCAGTTAACGAGTTCCGGAACATCGTCTCTGAACAGAACCCCCGGTTCCGGGTTCTAAAGCCATGGTGGGACGTGTTCTCTGAATACCTGTGTATAGCCATGCTAATGATTGGCGTCTTTGGGTGTACTCTGCAGGTACAGCACATTTCACCATCAAACATTCTCAAACATTCTGATTGGTGCCCACGTTTTTGTTTTAATAATGATAAGGGAGAGAGGCATGTGACCAGTGCTTTGTTTATTCATTTAAAAGGACAGATTAGGTTTCTGCCAACCGCCCAGCCTTTCGTTATACAGTCTACTGATATTTATGTCCCTGCTGTATTGTAACTTTTATCAACAGTTTGAAAGTCATTTCAGATCTGAAATAATCAACTTCAAAGTTAATGGAGTGGTTAGTGTTGTTAGTATTAGCAATTGATGTTATTACACTCTATGTATATTGCATTTTTGCAAGGTTTTATTATTCTTATTATACACTGTCATATACTTACTATTAAGTTGAATTAACTCAAGGCAGCCCAGTTATGTTTACAGCGTATGACTTATTTTTTTTTACCACTTTCCTAATGCTTTTAATGGAAATTTTCCTAACGTTTAGTCTGCTAGTTGTCAAACCAAAGATGTAACCAGATATGAACAAGTTACTCACAGCATTGGCCTGGCAGGACACAAGGATACAGTCATGAAAGCCATTCAAAAATACAATAGAGCGAGACAGAGTGGGACCAGAAATGTGGCCTCCATTTCACTCCCTCTGTTTAAATTAGCTATTCATATCAGTAATGCTGACCTTCCAGTACGAGAAATGCACAACAATCGTGCCTGTTTTGCTCTGTTTTGACCTAGATTTAACCAGAATTGGATTAGCCACTTCACAGTGTGTCATTAATACTATTTTATGTCAGCCATTGTAAACTTGCAGGCACTAAAATGTTGCAGGTATGTAACTGAAAGAGATAAAGTTATTATTATTGTTCCTACATGAGGGGGTAGCTGGGTAGTGTGGCAAGCACTGGGTCCATTCTTCCTAGTCAGTGCATGATATTTGTTACGGGTACTAAATTACATGGTTATTATAATCGAAAATTGTGTGAAAATGATGTCTCTGACCAAGGAGAACACTCTTGCTTTTCCCTCTTTTCATTAGCTGACTCAGGAAAAGATCTCATGCCTCCCTGATCGTGTCATTGGGACGTCGCATGAAGACATGGACTGCAACCATCTCCGGAACCCCAGACTCAACCAGAGCCTGTGGGAGGAGGATGTTACCAAGCAGATCACCCTAAACATTGTGGAGGTGTTTGGCCGCAAGAACAACCTGGACATCCACCAATACATCTTCATCAACAGTTTCTGCTATGAACGGGCAGTGCATTGGTATGGCAAGTACTTCCCCTACCTGGTAGTCATACACACCATGATCTTTATGGTGGCTAGTAGCTTCTGGTTCAAGTTCCCTGGAACGTCGTCCAAGATCGAGCTGTTCGTAACGATCCTCGGGAAGTGTTTCGATTCTCCCTGGACCACTCGGGCAATAAGCGAGGTGTCTGAGGACAGGCAAGAAGAGGAAACAGTCATGTGGCGAAAACATAATGTGCCAAGACCATCAGCAGTGGAATGCCCAGATGCGGAAGTCGAAGGTACCATCTTCATCCAGTCAGCGTCTGTGGTGTCCAGCCCGGAGAAGAACCTCCTGGAATCTGAACCCACCACATCCGTCCTGGACAAGAAGGAAGGTGAGCAGGCCAAGGCTCTGTTTGAGAAGGTGAGGAAGTTTCGGACGCACGTAGAGGAGGCGGACCTTCTCTATGTCATGTACATACTCCAGACGTCGCTCAAGGTCTTTAAATTTGCCATCATCACTATTTACAGTGTTACCCTGGTGCCAAATATCGAGATTGTGGTGACATGCACAGTCCCACCAGACCTGACTGGTTTCAGTGTGTTCTGCTGCAATCATAACAAAGCACACCTCTTCTCCAAACTGGCCTACTGTTACATCTGCTTTGTTGGCGTGTACGGTCTCCTGTGCATGTACTCACTTTATTGGTTGCTCCGTCGGCCTCTGAAAGAATATTCCTTTGAGCAAGTGCGACTGGAGACAGGGATAAACGACATTCCCGACGTTAAGAATGACTTTGCGTTCCTCTTGCATCTCAGCGACCAGTACGATGCTCTCTACTCCAAGCGGTTTGCAGTGTTTCTCTCCGAGGTGAGCGAGAGCAGGTTGTGTCAGGTCAATCTCAACCACGAGTGGCCCATCAAGAAACTCCGTACACGTCTTTCCCGAAACACCAACAACCGTTTGGAGATGCACTTGTTCATGTTGCCAGGGCTTCCAGATACTGTATTTGAAGTTCACGAAGTAGAATCCTTGAAACTGGAGCTGATGAGCACTGTGACAATCCCCAGCACAGTGATCCAGCTCACTGCTTTACAGGAACTCTCCCTCATCCACTGTCCTGCCAAACTTCAGCTAGCAGCCCTCACGCACCTGCGGGACAACCTTAAGGTCCTCCATATCACCTTTGAGAGCCTGGAGCAGGTACCCATGTGGATGTACACTCTCCAGACCCTGGAGGAGCTCCACCTAACTGGCCCGCTCACCAGCGAAATTTCCCGCAGCACCACCTTGGACACCTTGCGGGAACTCAAGAGTCTCCGTGTGCTAACGGTACACAGCAAATTGAACAAGATCCCGTCCAGCTTGTCAGACGTGGCCGGCCATCTGCTGAGGCTTCGTGTGCACAATAGTGGCGGCAAGCTCCATGCCTTCGGCAGCCTGAAGAAGCTGGTGAACCTGGCCACGCTGGAGCTGATGGCCTGCGAGCTGGAACGCCTCCCCACTGCCGTGTTCAGTCTCGCCAACCTGCAGGAGCTGGACCTGAAGGAGAACAGGCTGACCGCCGTGGAGGAGATCCTGAGCCTGCAGCACTGCCGACGGCTCAACGTGCTCAGGCTGTGGCACAACTACATCGCCCACGTCCCCGAGGACGTCGGCAAGCTCCGCTCGCTCGAGACGCTGGACCTGAGCTGGAACAGGATACGGAGGCTGCCGCCGCGGCTCTGCTACTGCACCAAGCTCCGCCTCCTGGACCTGTCCCACAACCGGCTGACCTCGCTGCCGCATGAGATTGGGATTCTGCAGAGCCTCTGGCACTTCTCGGTGGCCTACAACTCCCTGGAAGTTCTCCCAGATGAGCTGTTCTCCTGTAAGAGGCTGAGGACGCTGGACTTGGGGAATAACAGCATTGCCTCTCTGTCTGCAAGAATTGGGAACTTGGCTCATCTGGTGAGTCTGCAGCTTAAAGGGAACAGGCTGGAGTCTCTGCCCATGGAGATAGTAGACTGCAGCCTCCTGAGACTGAATGGCCTCATCGTGGAAGACGGCCTGCTCGACACACTACCTTCCGATGTCAAACGCAGAATGAGTGAAAGGTGAATGGGACCTACGTTCACATTTGACATATTAAAAAAACCCCATTGGACTGTGGGATGTAAATTGCCTTGAACGGATCATAAAGCAAGCACGAGAACTTACATTGGACTTGAACCTGGGCTGGATCTAGAACACTAAGGTTGAGGAGTTTGAAATACGAGTCAAACAACTTTGGAATAAAATTAAAAACATTATCCAGATGTCATTTCTTTCATGTAGTAATTTGCTTGGACAAAGCAAAAATCTGACTTGGTAAAGGAAACCTCAGCCGAATCTTATAACCACACAAGCCTCTAGGTGCACAGTGGAACGCCGATTAACAGACATCATAATTGAATGATATTCATTTTAATTACTGAATTGAGTGCTTTAGCATTTGATACATTTTACCATAATTGTGATAAAGGTTTTGTATAAATTGTATGCCTAATTTGTTTCTTACAGTTTTTTTCTCAATTGCTAAAATACTAAACCCCATTGGCTGAACAAAGTTCTCAGTTGCCTGAACTATTTAGCGATTTGTTCAGTCTGTTGTCAATACCTTAAACCATTTCACATGGTAATACACAATTTGCACACACATTCTCAGTCTCAAAACACATGCAGCACTGTAATGCACATTTCATCCATACTGGGAAGCACAGGTGGCACAAGTGGCAAAAGAATGCGACACGACACACCCATATGCCATAGCTTCAGCCCGTGGTGATACAGGTGAGGAGTGACGTCAGGGCTGGACACGGCACATGAGAGGCTTCACAGAGACAAAGGACAAGTTTGTGAGATGCAGGGTTCTGTACTGTAAAAATAAGGTTACAAGGAGGAGAAAGAACAAACAAAATTGCAAAGAGCAAAGCAGAATAGTAGTTTTTGATCAATTTTCAGCTACTATGTCAGAACACGTTTTTGTTCTTCGAAGACAATGACAGAAAATATGAAATTTGTTTTGAGATGACGTAAAAATATACTTCTCCCTGAGAACTATGTTTGAAACAATGTGTTTTTTATTTTTTGGTGCATTAATGACTGCTTGATAGTGTATATCATTTTGATCGCTTCATTTATGATTTGAGAGCAGGAGTCAATGCTGCTTGAAGATGAGGTTTGTGTTAATGTTTTAAGAAAGTGGAGCAAGGTTTCATAAATTGCGTTTTAGCAATAGAGAAAAATTAATACAGTTGAATAGCCTTCTTACTCAGTTGTTTTTCTTTTGTAAGTGCCTATTACTGACCTGTATGTGGCACATTGTTTAGTGTCTTAAAAACATTTGTTGGGTGTTTGATGTTCAGAAATGTGAAGTAATTTTGACGTTTTAAAGTTTGGTCACAAAGAACACGAAAGACAGGATTTGCAACTACACTGAACAATTGTTCGGCCGAGGTTAAGATACATTGTCAACATACCACATTCGTAGGCCTACAAGTCGAAATCACGCCACACAGCCAGAAATACTGCAGTTCAAACAGGAGACCAGTGAATATAAGTGTAGCCGAGCAGTCTGATGATTAGCATAACCCAGCATGATTCTCTGAGCTCGTTCAGTGACGTAATCCTCTTTTCGGTTTCCTCAACTTATTTTGCAAGTTCTTCAGCGAAGTACGATTCGCTGATGTGTTAATTTTCCTTCTAACTTGTACTAATTTTAGACGACGCAGGAGCGCACATTTGTTGTGCAGCTTGGTCCTTTCCACAGGCCTTGCCTGGCTCCCTCTAGTGGCGTAAGATTGTATCAAACGCCTTTCCACTGCAATGCGAGTTTGGAAGACGTTTCAATCATTTTTAAATCGCGATACCACTAAAGATCGGCTGGGAATAAAGATAATTAATGCAGATTTAGAAACAGTAAAGTCATAAATCTCTTGATTAATCACGTTGTAATTACACACCCACCAAACGTATTCAATAAACCTTCACATAAACTTACAATAAAAGAACAAGGCTGTTGCCGAGAGAGATTTGGATGAATGCCACCGAAGCTTTTGTTACAGGATGCCAAAGGTAGCCCGGGATTTTCGCTTTAAAGCACGTAGGGAGAACAAAACGGCCATTGTGCCGATGGCCTTCCAAGAGTAAACCCCTTGACAAACTGTTCCTGTTCGGTACTGCGATAGTCTGCTTCGGCGACAGCACGCTGTTTGGCCTATGCGGTGAGGTACATTCCTACATAGCGTAATTATAAATGCCCTTGCTGAGTCACCTTGAACACACACACACACACACACACACACTCAACGTGACGATGTACACAACCAGCACTGTCAAAAATTATAATGGGTGGGGTCGTCAAGTGAAACAACTTGTTTCCTAGAAATGTATTTGTGTTCTGTGCCACATCAGATGTGGGAGGATGTGTCATTTCATTTAAATAATAAATAAAGAGCAATTATTGAAAGAGAAAATTACGTTGTACTAAATGTTTATAGCACTACGTAATTAATGGGTATGTTAAGTTGTTCCTTATCAGTATCCAATAGATGTATGTTGTGAGAAGCAATTATCCTGCATCATGACTACACGTATGGTACTTGTAACAAAGCGAAACGCTTGAAACCCGGTCGAAAATTCAGCGAGTTGATTTACACCGTGGATTGTAGTTTTATATTGAAGAGGGGAAAAAATCTCAGGAAGCCCCTCCCCCCATTTCCGCTTATGCAATTATAGATGACGATGCTCAAAATGTAACACTACAAGATTGAAGAAAAGTTTGAAAGTGTTGTTTATCTCTGGCTAGATTTCGCTTTTGTAGCAATTTTGAAGCACTAAAATGTTTACTACAACGAGCTCTGCTGCTCAGAATTAAAATTCAGCCCCCAATCAAAAATGCAAAAGCCATACGTCATGACTGAATTTCAAAACGTTTTCAGCGCAAAAATAGTTGTTTCTGTGAGAATTGTTTAAAAATAGAGAGCCCTCTAGTGGTAGATAAAATAAATTCCATTTTCCATTATCTCTTTTCATATGGTTTCACACATATACAACACACTTAGATTGTCCGTTCAGGTTTAAGCATTTAATTGTGTTTCAAATAACTGATGAAATAACAACACCAGTTCACCCTTTCAGAGGCAGGACAAGGCAAGATGGAGGGTGGACCGATGAGCATCTTTATAAATAACATCAGAAATGTCATGGTAAAACATAAATGAATATTTACAATCTGTCAATAAATAAGTCAATAATTTTATAAAATGTTATATACAAATCAAACACTAAAATGTCAATACACACCATTACAAGCTACGTAAATAGGCTACAAGTTCATCAGTGCATGTTGCAGTACCTCAATAAGAGAGAGAGGGCAACAGTAATTTCATGAGATAAAAAAAAGGTTAACAGTTCAAGTTCTTCTACACAGACCCATGCAGTAAATGTTATTGTTGGCTGTGAAAGGATGAAAAAGAGCTACTTACAATTGTGCATGGCAAACTTCCAAATCACTGGGAGAGGGAAAGTGTCCCTCGTCTCCATTTTGGATATTTTGCCCTGTGCAAAACTGCTGCTACATTCTTCATCTAGTATTCTGGTTTAACTATCCAACTGAACAATTAAACAATATTAAAACGTAGTAATCTAGTTCTGTACACACACACAAAAAAAACCCACCCCAAAGAAGCGGGTCCTAGAACTTTAGATTTGTTTTAAGCGGTTAATTTATAGAATTAGGTTTATTTATGATTGTAATGCCAGCGTGGAGTCTAACTGCCGCTTTAACAGCTCCACCATATCTGGAGTGCACGTTGCCATGGCGACGTCCAGCGCAGTATCCCCTCGCGTGTCCTGGTGCCCGAGGTTTGAGCGCGGGGCTAAATACTCAACCACATCTCTGTGGCCTTCGTGGATGGCGATGTGTATGGGTAAGGCTCCGGACTGATCGGGAACGTTGACGGATGCGCCGTAGTCCACCAGGACACGGAGCGTGTCCAGGAAGCCCGTTCGGGCAGCATCATGGGCTGGTGTTATCCCAAAGTGATCCTGGAGGTTCGGATCAGCACCGTTCTCCAGCAATACGCAAGCCATGTTGGTGTTGCCCATCATCATTACCTAAAGCAACAAACGACACAAAGCAGACTATTATCAAACGATTTGTTTAACTGAAGTACCAACTCACAAGCCCGGCTGGACGTAGAATGATAACCTAGTTAACCGTAGGTAGTTATACTACATATGTTATTTGGCTAGCTAAGAACCTATTAATCATGGGTACAGTAGTTATATCGTTATTCATAATGTGGAAAAATATTTGCTATTGTAACCATCGTAAATTTAAGGACACACACTGAACGACTTAGTCTATCAAAAACAGCAACTCGACGTGTTAATGACCATGGTCTTTAAATACAAATGTACAAATTTACAATGTACAATATACAAAGACTTGGCTATCGACAGAATAACAAAAATGTAATTGCACAAATTGATGGTTTCACCTGTAGGGCCGTTTTCCCGAACTCATTGACCGTGTCTGGATGCACTCTGCATTCCTCCAGCATCCGCCGCACCTCCGCGACGTCTCCCTTAGCGGCCGCGGAGGTCAGCCTCTTCCCTGCGTCGTTCTCGCTCAGTACCATAGCGGCGCCAGATTATTATACCTAATCTGAAAATTACACGAGGTCAAAAATAATTCCGTTGCGTAGCCACACGTCGCACGAGCGAGGCGTCTGCGCCGTGGATTAAATGCCGGTGGATTAGCTTTGTGAAAATCTACGCTAAGCTAACGGGCTAACTTGTTTACCACGGCGCAGCTAGCTCGTTAGCTTCTAATTAAAATAGCTGACAACCGAAGAACAAAGAAAAATGGACTACCGAAAACACATGAAATAGGCAAACGTTAAGTTTAATAAATAGGAATGTGTGGTCAACAGCTAGCTAGCATAGCTAGTGAGCTAACTAAGTAATGAGCCCGTGACGGCAGCGTCTGCCCGAGTTTACGAGAATAAGGAAATGAAACTATATTTAACACGCAACATCTGTTAATCTTACCTCAGTTTTAGTCCGTTGTTTATCGACGTGCCGACCGTTGGCTAACCTCTATCCCTTATATGTTTACGCATAGGCGTTTTATATAAATCAAAACAAATAAATTTAGGTGTGTTTCTAGGCGGCAGTACCTTTAATTTGCGCGCTTGGGAACACCCCAGTGATAAATTCTATCACGACTTCGCGAATGTTGTCGAAAATGTATTCACCAATCAGAAACTACAAACGGGACCCGAGCAGCCCATATTTGGCTAAAAGGGCGGAGTATACGGCGGGTTGCTACAGTATCCCCATAGTAACTGCAAGTCTCACCAATCAGAATAAAGAGCGCCGAAGGCGGGCGATTTGAGAACGTTACTTCGCTACCCTGAGAAGCTCATTCATGTTTCTCCTTCAGTAGTTAGAAAATCGAAAAAAGGCGGGTTAGTGAAGTTGTTAGTAAAAGGTTTGCAGCGTCCGAGGTTTTTTATCCCAGCAATAGGTAATACACATTTTGTAATACATTCAAAGTAATAGAACATGAGACATGATCTGCTAAAGTAAACCAAAACACAGATTTAACGATGTACACACTTTGTTTTATTATTTTAAGGGAAACCATGATTTAGAAATGTTCTTTTTTCCATGACTTAGTGCATCAAAATTGAATCAGTTAAAAACAAACAATTTCAATATAATATTATACTTCTCATTTAAAATAAAAAAAATATGTAAGACACCAAACTGTCACTTGATCATTGTCTGTCTGGGTTTCTGAGAAAGTTCAGGAAATGTTCACAGGAAGTGCTTGTCTAAGCATTTGTCCTCAGCTGGTAATCTGGTAATTAAAAACACCAAACCACAATCACATATTAAAGTTGCACTCACTCATTGTTCCACATTTATTGTGATCCTATGCAAATCACCTGCTATGTGCAAGTATGCAAATATGCCGGCATACCTCCACTCTGTGTGATGTATCTAACCCATGGTAAGGCCTGGTAGCCACTCTTCTCAATTATCTTCATATATCGCACCTTATGGAAGAAATCATAGCAAGTGGGTAGTGTGATTATATATATATATACATACATATCTTATAATAATGAAATCATATAAGCTCAGATGTGCTGTAGGGATACACAGACCTGAATGCCGGACACGGTAAAATATGGGATCTCAAACTTGACTGTAATTGGTGGTTTTCCCTCAAGCTCGTCGTTTTCCACACTGGGGAGGCCAAAATGGGCTCGCATCAAGAACTCCTTCCCTCCCTGAAAACTCACACACACACACACACACACACACACACACACAATATTTAACCACGTGGTTAAACAGACAAATCCAGAGTGCTGGACAGTGCAGACATCCGGTAAAATGGTATTTGCATTTTATTATTTTACTATGCTACTGGCCTTCCACATTACTTCATTTTTGCATACCATCTTACCCCGATGTGACATGGTGACTTTTCCTACTTGGAAACGATGTGTTCCTACGCTAGGACATTACGCCACGTCTTTCTATGAGTCAGTAGTGCAAATTCAAAACTTGTGTCTGTTTATTTAAGTAAGCTTTGAAGAGGTGTGTCTTCAGTCATAGGTTAAAGACTGTTTTTTTTATTTTTATTGAATGGAGCCAGGTAAACTGAAATTTGGCTGAAATGATGATTCTTCAAGTAAAAAAAAATATTTTATGAGATATTAATAGACCTGTTACTCACAGGGAAGGATTTAATAGTCCACACCACTAGGTTCTTCTCAGGGACATACTTAGCATGGCCAGTGCTGGTTTTGAACTTGGGAGTGTCCGCATCACTTGGGACAGGGACTCGTACCTCAACATTATTGGCCACAGACTGCTTTTTGAATTGTCCTTTAGCCTGGACAGAGTAAGAGTGAGAGAAAGAGTGAGAGAGGGTGAGAGAGAGACAGGGTGTACTCTGACTTAAACTAAAACAAAGGACAGTTAGGAGAATGCTCAATTGTCCGTTTTCTGCAATTGAGAATGTTATTCATTACAGTATTACATCCTGGTTTGGAAACTGGACAGTGCAGCTGCAAAGACAGTTAAACAGAATTATTATTAAACACGCTGAGAAAACAGGAAGATCAGGTTCTTCCACCAGGCCGCTGATTTGTAATACCATTGTGAATAGTGAACCGGGACAAGACATAATTCATTCCACAATTAATGGCTTAAATAAGAAAGGGATGCAGGATCCATAGGACTGGGCAACAGTATTGAGCAATGTACGAATGGACCAGTTAAGATGAATTCATTTTTGTTACTGTTGCTGGGTGTGTGTGTGTGTGTGAGACTGATCGTGACAACAGAACAGTTGTCCAAGGCGAATTTCCATACGGAACTAATTTGACAATCAATAGTGCCAATTATACAGAATACAAACACTTTTAGCACAGCGAATGTCGGTGACATATATGACATACACACCTTTACCATGATTTCCACTCGACTGTGAGAAAACTTCTCAATAACAGACTCGATCCAGATCAACGGTTTAACCTGTAAGGAAACCGAGAGTTTGGTGGGGGGTACTTTTCGTTTTGAACTAGCTGTACACGAGACGTTCAACTAGAAGTCAACATGTCTCACGTGAGTATTGATGCGGTATGACATCAGCTCCGACTCTCCATCTGGGGGGATGAAGGAGATGGTTCTGTCGCTCTCAAAGCGTGACAGGCGCACACACTGATGGAACTTCACATCCTCCATCGCTACCGTCTTTCCCTTGTCTCCTGTACACATGCAGGCGCGCACGCGCACACACACACACACACACACACACACACACACACACACACACACACACACACACACACACACACACACACACACACACACACACACTAAACCTGAGGGTGTGGACATGGATGCTGTGTGGCTTTCTGCATGATGATGTTTCACAGACCTCAAATGCTATGAGATATTGGGTGATGCACCCCCTAACCATTTAACCTAAAGCAGAAAATCTTAAACTGTAGAGTCACATTTTCCCAGATCCAATTTCACACCCAAATTCATTGACCATTTTTAATTCCTTTTTGGAAACAGGTGTGTTAGACCACAGATTAGGGTTAGGGTTAATTAGGGTTAGGGTTCATTCTGCACAGTGCAAGGACCCTGATCGAAACACTGTACCAGCTGTTGCAGACTAAACAGACCACCCAATCTAGACACCTCATATTCTGCTAGGCTGTGTGGGGTGAACACTGCACAGGCAGATCGGGGGGGGGTTTGCTGCTTACGGCCGGTGAGGGCGAAGAGCACTCGGTCATTCAGGCCCAGTCTGAGTTCAGGCATCCCGGATAGCATCGTCTTCAGTTTGATACTGCCCACAATATCACTGCTCATCACATTGCCATTTGCATTTACCTGCATGACAGGTACACCATCACAATACCACAAACACACAGTGCAAGTCATACAGTAATACAACACCACTGCAAAACACAAAATAATATCACATCTGTAACTATACATAAAGGAAATGCATACACAAATCATGCTTTAAAAATTACATTGCTATAATATTGCCATAGTTTTTTGTTTGGAAAACATTGCTATAAATCTATTATAATATATAATATAAAAACTGAAACATACGGTTAATAGCGCCTAATGTACACATTTGAATACTGTGGGCAGTGAGAATTAATGTGCCAGCAATTACCAGTGTTCTGACTGGACACTTGGAGAAACTTCATGGACCCTGAGGAACCCTCACTTACCAGGACGTTAATGGACTCGATGACATCGATGAAAACCTCATTCTTCTTATACTTAATGCCTTCCGACCTCCAGGACACAGCATTAGTGACTGTCGTGGGCACCTTGGTCTTAGCGACCTCCAGTTTGTTGCCCTCCTGTGTGATGTATCTAAATATAATTTGTGGGAAGTATAAACATATTAGCTACCAGAAATCTCTCGCTCCTAAAAAGTTTGTTATTTTGGTGCTGTCGGCTTTAAGGTAACTAAGACCTCAAACTCATCACACATTCAAATTATTTTCCATCCTCTAGAAACTGAATTAATTACACAACTGCTTAGTGATATATTCAAATACATTCAATAATTCATTGAATTTGAATAATTCATTGAAAGGTTTCATACAAATCTGCAAAGTCTGCGCATGTCCGTAGCTCTGTGCACTGTAAAAATGATCCGTCTAGATTTGACATGCCGCAAGTTAACAGTTAATGCGTTAAAAAAGCAAAACACTTTTTTTTGCATTATGCAAATTTAAACTGAGCATGTCTATGAAGAGACACCTAAAAGCTGGTTATAAACTGCTGATCTGACAACGGTCATCACGCAATGCTTTTGGGAAACGCTGTGCTGAGCGTGAGCAATCGTTTGAATTCCTGAGATGGACTGCGGTATAGGAATATACTGTTGGCACATACTCCTGCAGGATCTTGCTGTCTGTGGTCTGAGGGAAGCCAAAATCCATAAGCTCATCCAGCAGCTCATAAACCACCACAAAGTTGTCCTGAATGCTCTCTTCTTCCAGCTCCTTAAAGTACTCCGTGAAGACCTGGGCAAAAAGCACACACACGCACAGACATGTAAGGGCAGGTGAAGGAGTCTTAATGTGTGTAAACACACACACATACAGGCACGCGCACACCCAGTAGTAAAAACTCAACCAGTATGGATCTTTATGAAAGATTTTCCACAAACGTATTGCATCACAATATATATGGCAAACATGCTTTCCAGATTAATTTAAATATTTATTGTTATGTATGTGCTCTCCCATGGGAACTGATCTCATGACCTTGGTGTTGCTAGCAAATTACTCTACCTGCTCTACCAGGTGACTTACAGGAGTATAGAAGCCTCTTAAACCCTATTTAATTATTAATCCTAAGGCAAATTATATAATAAGTGGTATGGATTAGATTTAGTATGTAATGCAGATTCAGCAACCACACTGAAACTAATACATGTAGCTATGTAGTTACAAGAATACATGACTACTTGCGGGTCCGTCGAGTGTACAGGGTCATAGTTAACAGATTATGCAGTTCAGGAAAGTGAAATTTTCCAAACTGAAACCTAAACCCTTACCTAGATTAAATCTAGGAGCCACTGAGCAACTTTGACAAAGAACGTTTGAAGGACATTTTCTGTTGCCCTGGTAGATGGAGGTGGATGTATGTCATTGCAGACCAAAGTCATGAATTCCCACAGACCACCCACATTGTCATACTGGAAAAGAAACTGTCATACTTGTAGAGCAAGAGGAGGACCCAACCCTGCTCCTAAAGACCCAACCTCCTACAGAGCAAAGATGCATCATTGACCCCCTGGTTTAAATGTCCAGGTGTCCATACAACTTGGAGCTACACTCTGTGGAGGATTGCATCTCCGGAGTCAGGTACTCATGAACTCCATTCAAGAAAAAACGTATAACTCCTCACCTCTACCAGCTTGTAGAGAAAAGAGTACACCAGAGATGCGTTGGAGTTCTTGTTTGTTGTGGCCACCACTGCAGGATAATAATGTTAAGTCTCACATACGTATTATTAATTCAGTGATTATTAATCTCGCTTTATCTCTTCAGATGTGCTGTATTTATGAAAGCTTTCAAGTCACAAGCGTATCTAGGGCCACATCCCCATTCTCTCTGAAATGCCTGGAGCCACAGGTGGATTTGTGAAGATCAGAGTACAGGTCATCATCTAAGCTGTCAGAAATTCTCACAGACATTTTATGATGATACTTTTGATTGACTGGGCCCAGTTGCTAGATTAGCACACACCTGTCCTGAATAAAACTAGAACAGTACACGTCTGACAAATAAGCATTTACTACTACCAGCCCTGGCTTGAATTACCTAAACCACCAATTAATGGAAGAATACAGACATGCAGGGAAAGTGAGGGCTTCCCAAATCCACCACACCTACTGGCTTCTGTTAAAGTCATTCCAGGCTAATGCGACAGTACAACTCCATGTTGGTGTGCGTGGAGTTTCTACCTCACAGTCCCTGCTGAAAGGATACAGTAGAGGTTGCTATGCTTGATCCACATGAAGTGAACACTGCCATGGGCAATAACGGGGCAGGTGAGCCCTTCCTCTTCCTGTTGTGTTAGCAGGGGCAGGAAGTAGTCTATCTCAGACATGTCCACATCACCTTTGTAGTTGCGACATATCAGCACCTGGAGGAGGAGAAGGGAAGATTTGGAAAGAAAAAAAATATGTTATTACATATATGACTCTAACCTACACAAGTATCCTGGCATGTTCAACATAAAAACGTACATAAATTATAAGATAATTACTTAAGACAGTCGATAACCTTCAACGCCTGACATTTAGGACACTCATAACATTTGAATCCCACTGGAAAATTAGTACTGGGTGAGTCCTGTTATTTCACTATAGCAGGAAGTCTTAACATCTTGGGTGTGCGCAATAAACTCAAGCAATTAATGGATTAGCGCACTTTTATGTGGTTTGTAAATTAAACGTATAGTAATGTTAATCCAAAGAGTTCAAACGCTGTTGCTACATTCCCTATGCACTCGTGTTGCAGTTTTGGCTGTCTTGATATGGGCATTGCGAATGAAATAGGCCCGGGTGCGTCACATTGCATCTCTCGCCGACACTGTGCAAAGGTGCCTGTAATTAAGCCTACATATACCCGGAATATAATTGGAGATATATAAAGCTATCATGGTAAAATGGAACAACTCAAACGTGCCCAAAGTTAACCCTAGGCTAAAAAAATGTAAAATGCTGGTTTTGGCCGGGGTTATGGCTATGGTCTTTGTACGATCTGTTCGGGGATGTACTGCGACACCGGGAGGCAGTGAATCAGGTTTATGTAAGATGTAACTTAATCCTAACTCATGTTTAACAATTACGGAAGTAAGCTATAAGGAAATCTACTTTAAACTGTAAACCACGAATGAAGATTCGTCACGAATGCTAGACGTTAAGTTTGGCATTTAGGCCAGGTTCCTGAGTGAACTGTTATGTAGAAACCACGAGGTAATCAGGCTTTCTGTAGAATGTTAAAAGAAATATATACATTAACATGGCATGTTTGCCGTAACCTGTTGTAGCGCGTCATGAACAGGTTACCCTCGAGGCTACCTTACCTTGCCTTTGAGATCCAACACGAACACAGCCGAAGCAGACATGGCCTACAAAAATGTCTGTAAAGAAAAACTAAAATTTAATTTAATAATGAACCAAAACATAAAACAACTCCATTAGTATTACTTTATTTACTGGAGACTCGCAAACAAATGGAGTCCTTGGTTCCCCTTTTCTCGTGCAGCGTCCTGACGTCATTCAGCACAACGCCAGGTAAAACATTAATAAAAACCTCACCTGCCTTACAAAGACGTAATGTATGAAAATGTCCACACGGTGGCGGTATGGTATCATTTCCTAAACCATTTCACACCTTCAAGACGTTATCGTTGACAGACTCCTACTGCATACGATCACGGATGCTTTCCGTTAAATATCTGAATCGATCAACGCTTGCGCTAATTAAAATGTCAAATAAAATATTTTTGACGAATATCAGAAAGAAAGAAAATAAATTACAGCACAAACGCATTATACCCATGTTTCCAATATTATATTACAGAATAAGTTTGGTCCAATTGACAGAATTGATTCACAGCCAATATGATTTCTCTTGGCATCTTTCCCAAAGTTTCTTATTGGCAGTTTATGACAAGTCCCTTCCTTTAAAGAGAGAAATTTATCTACCAGACTGAACTTACTTCTCTTCAGTCTTTTTGTTGGCTCAATTTTACTTAATTCATTAACTGCACAGAGAAAAGTTGGATTTCTCCCATGCAGAAAACACTGAAATGCCCTAGAGCTGTAATTGATAACATCCTTGAACAGCCATTCAGATAACATACACCACAGAGATAATAATGTACTTTGTTTGTTATCCATCTGGATAGTTTTATTAGTTTATGACGGTTTTGACAAGAAGTCATAATTCACACCCTGTCAGTAGAATTTGTTAAAGATAAGCATATCCTTAACCAGGATCCTGTTCTGTTGCTATAACGTTTCAAATTGTTGTAAAATTAAAAATTGAATTCAATTAAAATCGGAATTGTAAGATTGATACCTCCTCTTGTTATTACAGGCCTAATGCAATTCATAAGCGTTTTTTACAGTCAAGTTAGGATGCTGTATTTCAGCTAAACCAGGATTTCTCCAGGATCATAGAGCAACACAAAAACATTACTGCAAATACAAGTGTTAACAAACGATCAATAAATATGAAAGATACAGCCAACCAGTTACTGTGCATGTTACTACGACCATACAAATATTTAGAACATATGCTTACACCAAATGTGAACACTGCAGACATTGCAGCCAGTACAATAGGAAAACAATACCATGTTTTTTCAATAAAATAAAATAAAATACAATTTTTGTTAAATGCAGCATTTAACTACCATCACAAAAATTGGGGATGTGCAGAAGACGTGAGGGATTGAGATGGTATCAGTGTGTGAGTGAGTGACGAGTTTTCTGCCACCACCTCAGGAAGTGGAAATACTGCTGGCGTTGAGGGTCCAAGCGAAGTTCTACACATCATCAAAGGAACTTTGTGCTTTACCATCACTGACCACTCCTTTAATATTCATATGCGAGCCCAAAACCCAGGTGTTTTAGGAGAACTACGGTTGGATCATCTCACTCTGGTTTTGCTGGTATTTACATGCTCTAGTCTTTGTTCCCTTTCTCGTGGCCATAAGTTATGGGTCAGGGCACTTTGAGGAAGTGGGTGGTGTTGGCAGAATCTGGGTCTCTTCCCATGCACAGATAAGTTCTGTTTGACTTCTGCACTACCCAGTTTAGGATTTATCCTGCTCTACATCGAATTCAATTCATGAACGGCTTGGCAATTCATTGAGAAGAGGACTTCTGGGACTGACAAACGTTAACGTATACATTTCATATAGTTCTGGGCAGAACAATATGCATTAGCTCTATGTCACATTACTTAGACAGTGGCGGTTGACCATAACAATACGCTGTGATGACCTCTAACGGAAACGGCCGGAAGAGGAAGAAGAAGAAGACAGCTAACACTGAACTGTCGAATGACAAATTAGTTACAGAGTGACATGGACCTGCAATCTTTGTTCACACTGAGCTATCAGAAGTCTAGTGTATGTTTATAAGGTTGTAAGGTTGTTTGTAAGGTTGCAAGGTTTTTAGTACTTTTTAGTTTTTAGTACATGGTTTTTAGTCTGTTTCTATATTTATCTATTGATTTATTTTATTGGAGTGTGATTTTCCAGATGCCTAACAGAGTAATGGTAGATGTAGATTTTAAAAAGCAAAACTAACAAACTCTAATAGTAGGTAATTTGTTAATTATATTGCTACCAGTGTGACCATGGAAACCCTACTTAACATTTTAGAGGGCCGGAAACTCGATACTGTTTATCAGTGAGCGTTCGTCTTAAGGGACGATCACCTAGCGCACAGTTGCTTCTCAAACTCTGCATGTCTATAGCAACTGTCAACTGCTTATGGTAGGATTACGTTCAAACTACCTTCCACCTTAGGGCTCTTAAGGACAAATGTTCTCTGAAGAAATAGCAGGTAAAACATTTACAAAACATTTAATCCAGACTCGGTTACATCAGAACCAGTCCTCTTGGAGTTTGTCAGACATTTTTACGTCTGACTGCTTCTTCAAGACCAGATTGGTTGCTTGCTAATAACAGACAGCTGGTGTGACATCTTGGGAATGTGAAGTACATCCAGCCTTATTCATTGTCATGGCAATTAACAAGACACGCCTCACTGAGAGTGGTATGAGGGTTAAGAACCACCCACAGAGAACAGACAGGCCAGTGGAGACAGTAGCATTTGAATATGCAAATAGTGTGGAAGAGCCAAGGATGCCAAAGATAGCATTGAAAAGGCTCAGGAGATTCCAGTGTAGCAGCCCTACCTGCACATGGAATGCAGATCAGGCAGGATGGAGCCATCATCCACCCGCATGCTGAGGATTCACTGTTGATGTCAATAAAGGTGCTGATGGTGGAGGAGAATGATGTATTTCTAAAAAAAAGGCACAGCTACATGTTAACTAGGAATAAACAGATTAGATTGAAAAATTTGAGTGTAAACACACAACTCACCATCTTTAGATCTATCCTCAGAAAAGTCTGTTATAAAGGAAATAACTGTACATTACACAGGGTAGAACACAGAATCTGTCGTAAAAAAAAATGTCAGTGACTAGATGTTGATCCAATATTTGACCAAAAAAAGAATCTACCCACTAAAGCCTGTTCAAACGTGAGCTTGCCTCGATAGACATAAAAGGTCTTTGCCTTTTCTAAGGTTTCTCGTCTAACTGCATGCCACACAGAAGCACGCAGGCTCTATGTTCTGATTCAGCAGATTGCCCCGGGAACATCAGGACAAAACTATGAAGTCATTATCGGCAGTGCAGTATCTGTGTTCTCGTTGGCCTTATGACCTTTTCTTCTGCAGGCTGTAAAGACCACGTACTCGCTGGTTCTTTCCCAAGACACTTCACTGAATGGGGGGGGGGGGGGTTGAAATACATCTGGGGTTTTTTGGTCTTGCTTATTAATATTAAAGGAGTTGTCAGGATAGTAGCTTTTTAAATGGTCCGTCAATACCAACTCAAATGTATATCCTTGGGTCTAACCAGGAAACCTTTATCATGACCATCTTCACCTGGTACATTTGTGAAGAACTACTTGTCCAATACATGATACTACTGGCTCCTTAGCAGTGGCAGAAGAATAAAACAGTTGAAAATAGTGCCTATTGCACAGACTAAAATATATTCCAATATATTATTGATAACTAGGTATTGAACATGCTCTTCTAAACATGACCAGGAAGATATGGTTAATGTGGTTACAGCCTTTCAACAGAAAAATACATAATTTATTTAAATAAATAATATCTGGATTGTAGAACCATATCTCCGTCATGTCCTAATGAAGGCTAAAGCAGAATTAGCTTAACAGCTCTTCTTATTTTTGTTATCATTTTACTATATTGATTATGCTATGAATTATGCAAAAGTGTCCAGACAGAATTACTAACACGCAAGCAAGAGCCATCATCAGATATATATAATTAATGAATGAGAGATGAGAGAGAAAGAGAGTGGGGGATAATACGTGTCCATCATGGTGGATTTCTTGCAGTCTTTCTTCAGCAAACCTCATATTTTATGTTTGTATATTTGTTTATATTTTGCACATTTTTATGTTTGTGGGGTCTCCTCTCAACACGGTTCGGCAGAGCTGCCCCATGGTTCACTCCAGTGAGGGAGGGAGGAGCGTTTGAGACAGTTGTGAGCAGTTGAACCTACACAAAAACACTACCTATAAACCTGCACAAAAAATTACTTTCAGTGGTGAATCATCACTGACATTTAGTTGAAGACTAGACTTAATCTGGGTCCAGGAAACACGCCTTGGTCGTCAACACTGAGGATTGGATTGTACAAATATCACAAAGCACTTTTTCTAAAGAGCTTGTCTTATAGGCAGGTTCCACCCTGTGAAAACTTTTGTTAAATAGAGCTACAAAATGTGATTAAAATATCTCAATTGTGATTGGAATTTCATTAACACAGATGTATGCTTTATTTATATCTTTGAAAACGGATCTAAATGGTAGTGAGAAGAATGCCATGTGCTGTGTGCTGTGCTGAAATTAAGGCGATTTATAGCCTCTCAAAAAAAGCTAAGAAATTAAAATTGCAGATCATAAAGTTTGTTGTCCATAAATGTTAAACAAACACAGAGACTCATAAAATCTAGTCTTTAAACATATTTATTTCACAGAAGCTATGAATAAGCTCAATTTATGCTTTGCATGTGAAGTATTGCAAAAATGTTGCTTTCTGAAAAAATCAGATATAGAAAAAAAAGTTCCATTAACAATCTTACCTAAAGGCACAAATATTACAATTTGTTTTTCACATTGTTTCATCTGTAGAAGTGTTCATTTATGTCAGCAAAATAACATTTCTATGGCTATTATTTTTATCTTCATGTATTATAGTGTCAATGAAATTCTTTTTACGAAGCATCAAAGCACAGAAACTCAAGAACAAAACTGCAATAAATAAAAGCATATATTCATATTTACATAAGTCTGAAGTTTAAAATAAACTTAATAAAACACCATGCAACAGAGAAGGTTATTTACAGAGGCATTATATATAAAACGTTTTACATTTAAGACTTCCTGCTTTCGTATCAGGTTGTTCACTCTTACAAGTGAATCTCATAGTGGCTTCTTTTTCCTCACAGCTAAACTCTTTCAAGACTCCATCAAGAAACTTGGAGACAATGATCCAAGTCCAGAAATTCAGTAATCTTGTTAACATGAATGACTTCCAATGACACTCTTAAACATCTCTCCCAAAATAAAAAAAAAACAGTTTTACAGTCATAAAGCTATCAGGTGAGATTTACAAGCTGAGAGACTTGACCATACAAAGTGCCTGTCTCGGTAGGCATGACTGGAATGGGAAGTCGTACTGTGAAGCCACACACATATTTCCTGACCTGAGAGTAAGCCTCTTAGACATCGTTTAAGGCATCGCGCCACCATCTCATCGCAAGGCAGCCGAGAGAAAGAAATTCGCCACGTAGCTAGCGAAGCTACCGACAGGCTCAAACAGGCACGTGGACACCCGAATGCACACCGACAAAACACGCAATTGAACATTCATAGAAAATATCGTAAAGCTTGTTTCTCCCTATCTCCCCAACAGAGGTAATGGATTGTGCGTTTCGAGTGCAAAACTTCGACACCACCAGACCGTGCCAAATCTGTCAGCGCTTCTCTCGCTCCCTGTTATATAATGTCCCTTTGGGAAAGTCAAGGTTCATTAGTCTAGTCCTGATAGTGAGTTTTTATTTGAATTTCTTTTGGTGCCGTGATGACCGTTGGATAAACCGTTGTTACCGAAGCCTGAGTTGCCTCTGCTTTCATTAGTTTAGAGAAACAGCTCAGAGAAATCTACTAACTGATGTAATCTGAATTTGTGATTTAACATGACACCAAAGGCAAATAAAAAAATATTAATAAATAGCAAAAACTGTACCACGCATCTTGTACAGATTGTTAAACCTTCACATAAAAGAAAGACGCGACCGAATATTACTCATAAATCAGTATGTGTCATGCAAGGTGGTAACACTTTTAAGTAAAGCCCTGAGATGCTATTGGACAGCAATAGCACACGCACGCACAACTCATTCATAAGTGACTACAAACATTCATAAATCCTGGAGTGGTTCACACCTTTGGGAGTGCCTTCCAAAGTTCCATTTGGTTTATGAATTTGTCATGGGGTCCGAATTGAGCTTATACTAAAAGTGTTACCAACATATGCGGTCGTCGTTAAGCACGAGTGAAAGGGTCACTGAGGTCCCTGTTTGTAAAGTTTCAGACTAGATAATCTAATGGGGAATTGAGATTCTACCTAGATCATATAAAGGGCAATTCAGATTCAAACTAGATCATATAAGATTCAGACTAGATAATCTAATGGGGATTTCAGATTCTACCTAGATCATATAAACTCAGATTCTAATTAGATATAAGGCCTCTGCCTCACATAAATTACTCTGGTTGTAGTTGGAACATGGCGCTGTTACTGCTACAGAGAAGAAATGAGACTTCCACTGTGTTGCATAGCTATCCCATGGGCATAGCATATTCACATATTCATATTAAAGCGTAACGTAGTTGACGTTCTTCGGTTTCTTCATAATCGGAGTTTTTGCCTTCACATTGAGTTCGTAAGCAGTGGGAGAAAGTAACGTGTACAGGTCGTAAACTAGCCTTTCAGCTTCATGTCTCTTCCATACTTCAGATTTGCCTTCGCACAGTGCGGGTTGAATCTTCCTGAGAAAACCATCATGCAAAGTCTTCCTCTTCATCCAAACTGAACATCTGATGCTTTGAGAGAAAATAAGAAAGGGAGAGAGAGATGAGGGAATGAACGACAGTGACTCTAGATGATTTTAGCATCGCTGCAGTCCAGAGACTTAGCCTCGTTGGAGGAAGATATGCTGTGGTCAATTAGCGTGCACTTGATAATTGGCCGTGTTGGGTATGACTGCAGATTAAAACTGCTGGGCATTGATTTTACTGGCTTCTCCAGAGAAGACACACTTGCTCAGTGTAAAACACTTTCTCAGCATTAACATTGCAGCCTTCAACTCGTCACCAGCAAAACTAGCGCAAACCGCTAGCAGCAGCACGTTGACGTTCCGGCCTGTTGACACTAGGTTGTTAAGACAAGCCACCGTAGGGTGGGAGGGGCCTTACCGAAGGCGTCACGTAGCCGTCCTGACTGCTGCTCCTGCAGATGTGCACCTGGTCCTCCGTGGTTTTCTGGTACACGGGGTTGTCGAAGTGGATGGTGTTGGTGTTCTTCAGCCTCCACTGTCGCCACAGCAACACGGCGCCAAACACAGTCAGGCACATGGCAACTGAGGGGGGAGAGGAGACATGGGAGACGTAGATGAGTGTGTGCGGTGGAGTTTCATGTTCAAAAGACATCCGAGTTCGCTGGCATGCGTCTCAGCGCAGTTAAACGCTACGAGTTCATTCAGTGCGGACGGGGTAAGACACGACATCTTATACGAACCTATGGGAAGGACGACATACAGAGCAACAGGGTGGTGTGGAGGGCTAGCGACTGCTACATAACCATCACTTGCACCTACAGAAGAAAACACATATTATAATACCGACTATAATCCTAAAATTGTTCATAACATACTCTAGGTTTGATCCAGTACTAATAACACCATTTTCTAACGCACGTTTTAGCATTTTCAACAGTGTTCTGCAACACAAATGAAATCCTATGCAACCATTTACCATTTTTAAAAGTCTGAACGACAAATACTTGAAAAGTCGCTACCTTCGGCTTCGACCGCGTTCGTGTCTTTAGGAAGGTTGTTCCGAAGTTTGGGGTCAGCCGACGTAGGTGTGAGCCAGGCTTTGGCTGTGGAGGAGGTGGTGGCAGGTGATCTGCCTGCTGGGGCTCGGGGTGGAACCACTGCTGTGGTCACTCCGGTTAAACGGGTCTGTACCACTGCGTGAACAAGATGGCAGTTCGGCACGTTAAAACTTTTACGCGGCCGAGCCATTGTAGACACGTCACCAGATCTAGACAGCTGCTTGTCACAAGCAGATGCAGGCTGCTATATGTCAACAGAACGGTTCATTTGTGAAGCTACTGCAAATTACTGTTTATGAGTGAAGTGTGTGAGAGAGTGCAAAACCAGCAGAGTGTGTGAGAGTGCGAAACCAGCAGAGTGTGTGAGACTGTGAAACCAGAGTGTGAAACCATCATAGAGAGGTTAAAGATAAAAGCCAGACCTCCAAGAGATGCCACACCTACCTGCCACACACGTCCTCATGTCGGGGCCCAGAGTCATGTGATCCGGGCACGCGCAGGTGTATTTGGGGGAGTGTTCGTTCACTTGCGGCGCTGGGAGACACATGTACTCACAACCACCATTCAACTGGTCACCTTCCACACACCAGTTCGTACCTGTGCAGGAAACCAGTGGTTATGTCGAGATGCCTCAGACACTGTTCTATTCACTATTCACCATACACTATTCTATTATGAAGTCATAAATGCACAAGTGCAAAGGTAAATTAATGTGGACGAAAGTGAATTGGCCTAATTCGCTTTACCGCTGGGCTGCTTGAGGTTGTGATACACCACAATGTCCCCTGCCCCCGTCACGTTCTCGACCACATGCATGATGTCTTTTCCCGTCAGCCGATTGGCGCTCATGATTCTTTTACTGACTATATCTGTCCAGAACACTTTCTCCTGTGAAACACGAGTCAGAATAGAGAGAAAAAAACCACAGAAGACTTTAGACAGGAAACTTCAGTTTGGGAATTCACATTCAGCATTCCTAGACCAATGTGAACAGTATGTCTTAACTCTTTTATTGAACACAGAGATGGGTTTATTTGGAGTGAATAAACAGCAGTTGAACTGAATTGGAAAGTGTAAATATCTTTTGGCAGGCTGCCTCATGAGACTGTGGGAAGTGTTAAACTCTTAAGGCAAGTCCAATATTTCAAAACCCTTAGGAAACATAGTTGATCTGCAGGTTATAGCTAAATAGATAATGTAGCTTTTTAAACCACACCAATTCAACACAAATACATACACACACCTCAAACACGGTCAGTGAGAGTGGATGAAGAAGCTGCCACTTGTCGATGACGAGCGTGTGTCTCCTCTCACCGTTGACCCCGATGCTGGACAGAGTGTGAAGTTTGGCGTCCACCCAGTACAGTCGCTGATTCACCATGTCTGAACACACACAGACGCGGTTGCGTCATTGGCAGCAAACGTCTGGCTTACAGGCTCAGTGACGTTTTGGATTTCGCTTTGAACAAGCTCTCTTCACACATCCAAGGCCAGCAGAGCATTAGGCCTCTGCTGGTTGCCGTAATCCGGACGGCCAACGGTGGCAACCCGTCCTGGCCAAGCCTGTTCCTGCGTCTCAGGTGAGCAGAATGCACACTCACCCAGCGTGATACCGTTGGGCCAGAAGATGTCGTCGGTGACCAGCGCGGATCGGTCTGCCCCGTTCAAACCGCACTTCTCGATCTTGGCGGGCTCGCCCCAGTCTGTCCAGTACATGAAACTAGAGGGACAAAATAACATCCCCAAACTTTTAACTTAGCTGACTGATCAAGTGTCCGGACTATTCGCCCGTAATACACCCAATAACTTTCTGATGACAATGTGAAAGCTACGTGTGTTACGGATAAGACTAGATAAGTCAAATTAACGCAGATTGCGTGTGGCTAGACTGAGTGGCAAGATGCTATGGATGAACCACTGATCATCTTTTCCATGAAGGCTTTTGTGTATATACACAAACTCACTTGTGCTGTGGGTCGACGGCAATGGCACGTGGCATTTTAAGCCCCTCCGTGATGAGTGTCTTGCGTTTGGATCCGTCAGTGGATGCCACTGATATGGTGTCGAGTGTGCCGTCGGTCCAGTAGAGGTTGCCATGGATCCAGTCAACAGCCAAGCCCTCTGGGTTGGAGATATGACTGTCAATCACGGTGCTGTGTTGTGAGGAGTTCTCAGCTTTATCCAAGAGAGTACTGGGTAGGAAGACAACGTAAAGTGCTTTTAAGGATGTGATGTTCACTTCCACTGCACTGTAACCTTCAAGAAGATGGTCAGGAACCATAGAGGAACCATAAACAAACTCCAAGTAGATATAATTTCCATGAGGGTGCTGAGGTCTATGTGTTTTCGTTCAGACCTCGCTAAACCACCCATATCCCGTTTGACTTCTTCAGCCGTGAGCTCACTCACCTGTAGATCTTCTTGTGGAAGCGATCGGCCCAGAAGATCTTTGCATTGGACATGTCCATGTCAAGCGCCACCACGTTCTTCTGTTGGGTAATCAGACACGTGTACTCACTCTTGTCCAGCGTCATCTTCCTCACCTCGTGATGGGTGGAGAAGAACAGGTATGGAACATTGCCTACAAAAAAAAGGAGGGGGAAATGATCAAATTTGAACTTAACAATCTGTTTACGGACGGGGCGTAAACATTATCCATCGACGTCCTATAATTCCATGGTCAGGGGATGGTGAGCTAAAATGGTTTATTTCCTCTAATTCACTTCAACTTCTAAGGTAATTATCAAGGCTTTCCTGGGCTGACTCCATGTTCAGTGGATCAGCATCTTGTGCAGTGCTTAAGCAGAGGAGTGATCACAGGAGTGAGCAGCTCGGTGAAGGTATGTGGCGTACCTGTGACAGCCTTGCACTCTTTGGTCATTGGGTCCACCTCGTATCCCTCCTCACACTCACACTTAAAACTGCCCAGAAGGTTTATGCACACCTGAGAACAGGTGTCGGGGTTGGCACACTCATCGATATCTGCAGCAGACCAGTGGAGAGAGAACGTCAGTCACAAACATCACAGAGGCCATCCATCTCTCTGGGCCAGTGTAGATACATTTGTGCTTTAGACATATGTGGTCTCAAATCAAGAGTCCTATACTGTATTCCAGAAACATGATAGTTGCCTGCCTATTTCGACCATTTCTTTTACATTATAGAAATCAACAGGCCAACTCTGGAACAGTGGGAGAACATTGACTTCACCTGCACAGTGTCTGTTGTCCACCATGTGGTAGCCATCTGGACAGGAGCACTCATAGCCGATCTTCAGGTCTTTGCAGATGTGCGAGCACCCGCCGTTGTCTGTAAGGCACTCGTTGGTATCTGAGCAGGAGATGAGAGCCATCGTGTCATTTATGGTTCGAGACTTCCCTTCGTTCTTCTTCCCCCATGTATCTTTTCTTGCATGTTCTCCTGTAGAGATCTGTCCCTCTCTCATTCTTTACCTGTCCCCCCTGTCCCCCAGTCCTAGCCGATATGGATCAGCCAACATGGCGGTGGATGGTGATGACGGTAATGACAGACACTCACCGCATTCTTTGATGGGCTCGTCGGACCAGTCCCGGCAGTCACGTCGTGCATCACACACTTTGTCCATGCTGATGCACTCTCCACTCCGGCAGTGGAAGGTATCGGGACCCTCACACTTACTGTCTGCACAGAGACAACGGGGCCAAAGCTTTGCTAAACATGACATGTTTACATGCAAGAAGCCGAGTACAGCATGTGTGTTTGTGTGTGTGTGTGTGTTTGTAGTGTGCGTGTACATTGGTGAGTATGTTTTAATAAATTATTAGACTGTTTGTCTATGGATGTGTTTAAACTGTTGCTTTTGGCATTCTGGGTGTGTGTGTGTGTGCATGCATGCGTGTGTGTCCATCTGTGTGTGTGTTTTGCAAAGCACGCTCACTATTGCCACAGTCGACCTCATCGCTCATGTCCCTGCAGTCAAACTCGCCGTCGCACTGCCGGATGCCGGGGACACAGGTGCCGTCATCACACCGGAACTCGTCCGGGCGACAGGTGGGCGCACCTGTAACGTGCACACGCTCTTAAAACGAGGCGGCGTTGCCTTACGAAACATCGGGCGCCGTTTCCGCCGGCCCACACGTGTGGCGCCACACGAAACGTGACAAAAAACAAAAGTCACGTGGAGAGGCGGCGCGCCGGACTCACTGCAGTTGGCCTCGTCGGAGCGGTCGGCGCAGTCGTCGCCGCCGTCGCAGCGCCACATGCCGTGCACGCACTCGCCGCTGCCGCAATGGAACTCCTGATCGCGGCAGGGCCTGGGAGTCGGGTCTGCCGGCCGCCGCAGTTCTGCGGCCACTCGTCGGAGCCGTCGGCGCAGTCGGCATCTCCGTCGCACGCCCAGAGGCTGGGCACGCACACGGCGTCGTGGCACTGGAAGGAGCCCGGCTTGCAGGTGCGGACGGCGCACGCGGCCTCGTCGCTGCCGTCGGAGCAGTCGGCGTCCTCGTCGCACACGAACGTCGACGACACGCACTGGCCGTTACCGCAGCGGAATTCGCCCGCCGAGCAGTTCTTCGGCACTGAGATGGGACATGAAGGTAATGGCGAATTATGAGGTTGTCATGCTAAAAAGCCTTAAATAAATGCGAACGCATGCTAATTTATGCTCAAAAGGTCTATTCTCATATTTAGATGAGGGATAGGGTCGTACCACAGCCTTCCTCATCCGCTCCATTCTCACAGTCAGCCTTTCCATCACATTGCCACCTGGAGGACACACACTGGTTCATCCGCCCACCACAGCTGAACTCCGACGACAGACATTTCTTCTCACCTGGACAAAAAGACCATCCGACATACGAGTTGTTGTTAAATATAGATTAAGTGCAGATGACTAACAAAACTACGAAGAATTAACAGAATAAACGTAAACTAAGTAAAACTCACTGAGATACAATACAATGGTAAAATTGTCTTGGTTATCCCAGTCTAAATCAGCACAACAGTGGCAATGAAGTTGATGATGTTGCTTATTATCATTATGACAGTGGTCGTGTGAAGTGATGACGAGGAGCGTCCGACTCACTGCAGGTGGCGGGCAGCTCGTCGGTTCCGTCTCCGCAGTCGTCCATGCCGTCGCAGACCCAGCGGGTGGTGACGCACTTCCTGTTCCCACACTGGAACTGGTTCTCTCTGCAGGAAAAGGCATCTGGAGCAGGGGAGAGCGGAGGGTGACCCGCTGTACCGCGTGACCGAGCAGGTTCAGAAACATTAACGTTCACCCTCAGGCTTGTCTGCTAACTCCTCCGCGAGCTTATGCGCTAAAAATTAACTTGTGTGGTGACGATCTAAGAAAAGGTGAATAAGAGACTGTAGAAGGGCAGTAATGCAACGTGAAAGGATTCATGCTCAACGAAACACAAACTGTAAGATAACCAGAAGCAGGAATAGGATAATCTTAGCCGATAAGACTAAGGTATGGTTCAGACACAGATACAGTTCAGACACAAATGCAGATTCAAACATAGACACGGTTCAGACACACAAGACACACCACGGCCTATAGTTGTGCGTACAGGTGAGCCTATAGGTGTAACAGGAGTAACATCTTGAAAAGGCATAAACTAGTGTGCACTCAAAACACACTGCTGTTCATGGGGAAACCCAGAGAAGCCAGTGACTCAAAGCAAAGACGAAAGCGCGAGGGAGGGTAAAGGAAAGTACGTTTGGTTTTATGATACGCACAGACCGAACCTGCACGTGCAAATGTCAAGACTCCAGAAAGGCTGTCACAACCACATTCCTCCCCCTCCAACCCCCCACCCCTCACATTTCTTTTTGCCACTCTGAATGATGACATTTATCTGTCTCTTTAAGACAATGGCCAGAGGAGGAGTCTAGTAATCACACCACCAGTCACTCATTGGTCGAGTGGACATTCCGCATAATTGAGATACTACGGAGATGACGGGGGAGGTGGGGAAAGACAGTAACGGTATCAAATATGGGAACTTGGTGAACTCGATCTGAACTAAAGCAATAAAAGTTTTCAAAATAGTGCAGTTCCTAGATACAGACACCATGCTTGTGATGTCACTGGCACGCCACAGGCATTTACTGTAATCCATGTTGTAATATGACTCTGCTGTGCCGACAAGATCCAGGACTGTGCTGCAACTCAGCCCCGTGCAGTTTAAGGTCATCTCTCCACGAGTACTAACGCTGTCTTCCTGTCCACACCTTGTCTGGGATTTGTATGGTAAAACAACAAATACATTCACCAAATAAAGAGAGAAAGAAATATAGATAATACTCCAGCGGTGGCTGCAGCTATGTGTGTGTGCGTGTGTGTGTGTGTGTGTGTATGTGTGTGTGAGAGAGAGCATTCATCTCCCTAAACCAGACCAGCTGTTCTTGGAAAACTCTGCTGCGTTTATCAGGAACTACACTTTCCCTTCCTCTGCGTGTGAGACATTCTGGAAAAATGTTAAGGCATGCAGAGTAGTGGCCCCTACACCCTTTCATCATCCGCGCTAGCCCCCCTGCTACGTATCCATAGTCCAGTTCCATAATTTCAAAGTTCTACTGGAATTACATCCAATCCCAGCCCTTGCCTGAGGATTTCCCCTGACCATCAAAGACTGGAGGGAAACATGGTTGACACATATGCAATGTGCAATAAAACCTTCTACCAAAGACCCTAACCACACAGGCCAACCCTGGATTCTCTATAGTGGAAAAATATATATATTTTTAAACATCTTACAAAATAACAAAACTGTCAACACTCACAGCACCAGGGGGGTTGGCCGTTCGCTGTGAAAGCACATAACGGCCCAAGGCCGCGAGACAAGACTTGAGATCTCACCGAAACTTTACTTTCTTGTTTTCCTGTCCTACTTAGCAGTGAAGCTGTGCAGAAGGGATGAGCCAGCCGACACTGTGATGGCGCACACATGAAGCGCAGTACGAGACAGTAAGGGGCCCTCCCGTTACAGAAGCATTTAGGTCAGCAAGCGTTAAGAGCACGAAGTCCTCTCTGTTCAGACTGTACTACAGCTAAACAACACTGATCAGTATACAACAGCCCGTATAGCTGCCATAATTTACTAATAATCTAAAAGGATGCCCACTACACTACTACAAATACATTATGCAATCCTTTTTTTGCACACACTGTAATATACAGAAACCGGTACTAAACAAATCCGATTATGAAATTGCTTCTCCCTATTGTAAAATAATGTGCCGGAACCTGAACACATTGTTCCTCTACGTATTAAAGGAGCTCAGATACTAAGCTTGTTTGGTTTATTTGTTTTAAATCCCCTTGTCTCATACATATGACGTTAATTGTTTTCCATAAACACACAGGGAGCCCCACCACATAAACTCCAGTCTTGTAACCATCTGCCTTCACTTTCTGCCTTTTATGGGTTTATGTCAGCGTTGTGTTTACTTACAGAACATCATTCTGACGTTTACAGCCTGGTGATTGTTCCTCCCACATGGTTAATTTGTAATTATATTCCACATGTGTGGAAAAGGCCGACGACCATAACCACCTATCCGAGCACTAATATACTAGGGGGAAATGTGTTTTATTACCAGCGGCTAGCTATTGTAAATGTACGGAGCACTGCGTGGCAGGCCAATAGGTATTTAAATTCAAGGTGTGATTTGCAGATTTTACGTGCGCTGTGAGACTCACAGTAACAGGGTATCGTGTCTGAACTTATTCCTTAGAGCATGACAGAAAAAGTGTGTGTGTGTGTGTGGGCGAGGGTGAAAATGACTTTGCACAATTCAGGAAATACAGCGAGGGTCGGCACAACCGCAGATTAGACTAACCGTTAAATACAAAACGCTGTAACTGCAGGGGTTGTTACGAAGCTATTAAAAAGTGGGGGTTTCTGGGATGTCATAGCATGCGTTGCATATTTTCGTATCGTTTTAATCTGACCAAATTGAGGGGGCGTGTAATAGTGTTTCTGCACGAATGTCAGACCCCCCATGGCAGCTCGTAGCCGCACCCAAGATAGTAAAACCGGCTTTTGTGTCCCGCAGTCTGCCACGCCCACTAATGAGCAATGCAGCCTCCATAAAGCGTAACGCATCAATGAGCTTTTGTTATTGGCTGATGGCGCACGTGCTATCTTTGTGCAACCAGTGACACATTGAACGCCTCAAACACACATCCCATTCATTCTGTTATGAATCCCACCGAGAATCGGAGTTAAGCTTCACTGGAAAGTGAGAAAGTTCAAGGAGACTGATTTAAATATTAACTCGCAGGTGAACGAAGGTGCCTTTGATTGCTTTAGTGAGACTGACAAGAAAAACTCGAAATACTCCACATTTCAGAAAATTCTAGAATTTCGATGAGCCGAGCTTCTACCATACCTCTTAAACCACACCCTCCTAAACCACACCCCCTGTAAATAACCGCCCCGCCCCCAATATTCTCTCCGCTTCACATTAGCAGCTACTGGGTGCCCTGCCCACCATAAACAGAAACCGGCACTAAACAAATCACACTATCAGAGGTTTGCTTTCTCCTTCTGCTTATGATGGACACGGTGTAAATTTTTAATGAGTCACTACATCATACAGCTAGGAGCGTGCAGTTCGCATCAGGATGACTTTTAGTTTTCTCACAAAAATAACTATATCATTAAATTTTTTTCACTTACCCTTCGTTGAACACCCCAATAATCAATCGAAATACGCATTACGCATTTTTAAGTATATGTCGGAGCTTTGAGCACAAAGATTTTATGGTATGCTGTCTATATAGCAGATCGATAATTTATCATTTAAATATAAACATTAAGGGCACGAATTTCATGAGTTTACTTACGTGTTAAAGCCAGACAGACGACCGAGAACACCACACAGCTCAAAATCGATCCGAAGTGTTTCACAGATAAAGTCCACAGCATCTTCGCTCTTTGCTTTCCAAAACTTAGATGCGCCTAAAAGGAAGGATGTCAGTCACCGGCGAGCGCGGTGACAACTGGATGCGGCGAGTACGTAACGGCACTGAATGGGCGAATGGGCAAAACGTCTTAATCAAAAATATATTATAAGACTTTTCTTTGGCCACTGTTCTGTTTTCGAGACGGGCGGAAGGTGTTGTCGTACAGGAGCGCTGTCTCGTTAAATTGCCATATGCCAAATCTGACCAATTTCAATGTGGTCCAGAGCGGGGCGGGGTTTTCGGAGTGGTGTGATATTTGAAGTGGCCTACATCATCACGGTGAGGGCGGGGTTACGGTGACACGACAGAATGGCAGTGGTGCCGTATCTAAGAGCCGGTTTCACATCAACCCCCCCCCAAGTCAGTTTTAATCCCCTGTGTGTGGTTAAAAATTAATGAATGGATGTTCGTCCAAGACTCGCGCATTACCGATACTTAAAATGAGTGTTGTACATTCAAAATGTAGTTGATTTAATTGTGTGTGTGTATGTGTGTGTATGAGAGAGAGAGTTATTTAGTTTATTAAGTTTATTGAGTAAATCAAATTGATTTCGTAATTGCAGTGCTAATACATAGGGCGTGTAACATGTAAACATGGCAAAATTTATGTTGCAAGAAGGCTGAGCTTTGCAACTTGCTTGGGTGAGGCATCAGTCACTACGGGAAACTGGGAAAAGTCCCTCCTCGTGCAATCTTGCAACCTTTCACAGCACCGGAGGTGGGGGTTGGGGGAGGGGGGCTGCCATGGTTCTTGTCTGGTGCCCCATCTGGGGGGTCTGTGAGGGGCTCCAGTTCTCTGCTACATGTAACCTAGCCATTTTGTCCTGCTAACAGGTTACAAATATGTATATTTGTCTCACCCCAAGTAGTATGTGTAAGTGAAGGTGATTTTGAAAGTTGAAAGGAAGCTACACAAGAATCAACTGAGAAGTAAGGGAAGGAAGGTTATTTATTTAATATTTTTATTGTCTGCATGTTGGATATTTCCTCCACCTGCCATTAAAACAAGCACAGAAAATATGTAAAAAATTAAACACAAACAAAATGCAATTAGTCATAATTCTTGCATGTGCTGTTTGCACAGAAGCAGCTACATGGACAATTGGGCTCCAGTTATTTGCAGACCAGTACTATCCATGTAAAATGGGTGGAGTGATTGACACAGCATGAATCTGACAACTGTGATTGCCACAGAGACAGTATGTATTTAGCCAGGTGAGCCAAAGACTAGACAGTGAGACATACAATACTATATATATACAATACGACTAACCTTGACTCACCACTCCTGTGGTAAATGTTTCACAAGCGTCAATTTGTTCACCTTAAGTTTGTATGTCATATCGCAAAGCCGATAGTGTGTGTCCCTTTGATTCACACACTGTGTGTATGTGTGGGGAATAGTCCGTTTATGAGCTCATGCAGTGGAGAGAGAGAGAGAGAGAGAGAAAGTATTCCAAGAATGCAGAAATAGCTGCTCAACCACATAGCAGTGGAGCTCCTCCTCTGACATGTAGTACTAACAAAGACGGGCATACAATGAAACGTGTGTGTGTGTGTATGTGCATGCATGCAAAAAAGACCAGACCCTACCTAACCTGCCCTCTGTTAATGATTGTAGTGGAGATATGTGTGTGTGTGTGTGTGCACATGTGGCAAGCAGTCCAACAATAGTTCTATAACACAATTCAACGTGCAAACAACACTCCTACTGCAAATACACGAAGATGTCTCCTGACTGCTCCAGCCATTAGACACATGGTGTCTAAAGTATCATCCTGAAGCAGTTCCCTGGTTTTTGGGAAATATTTTATGGTCCCCCAGTGGTGCATGTGATCTTAACAAACCCTCATTACTTTTTATTATCACTTCTGTTCCTCTCGAGATAAATGACTGGAAACAAATGTATTTTGTAGTCTAGCACAAAGGCCCTTGTTTTCAGCGCGGTGTATCCTGAAAAGGCATTAAGTTGATAGCCCCTTGTGACCTTTGCTTTTGTGTCAGGCTCCTCCCACTGACTCTTAAGAGTCTTAGATGAGTGACAGCATAACCTTTCAGTACTATGAGGTTTTAGGAGTGACTTTTAACACTCTGTCAATTAACTTTAACCAAACCGGAACGACTGGACACCAGACCTGGCAGCGAAGGAGTGTCAGTGCTGGCAGGACGGTGAAGGAGTGTCAGTGCTGGCAGGACAATAAAGGTGGCGTCTTCACCTTCGGGTGTCTTGTCGCTGGTTCACGCTGTACCAAAGGTGTCAGGAGTACACGACCCGGTTTTCCTGCCCGAGGACTTGGACAGAACAGTTCAGTTACAGCTCCATCTGAACGGTGTCTCACTGTCTCACATCTCTCTCCAGCTGTCTGTCTGTCACATTACTGATTTGACTCCTGCTACTCATTTTTTTCTGATAGGCCCTTGGCTGTTGTTGGAAGTTTAGGGAGACAGGGTTGGTACATGTTCACACACACACACACACACACACACAAGCAATGGGGCCAAGCCGTGACCCCTGTTCACACTCCTTAACCTTCAAATGCACAGATGAAAAAAAAGCTCTCTTCGTGATACAGTTAAAAGGCTAATTGTTTGTTAAATCCAGTTAAAGCAGCAGACAAGAATAGCTTGCTAATTCATGTTTGCTCTGAATTGTTTCCCAGTAACTTTTGATGTGTCAATCACAACGAACTGAAGCTCGGACCATGGTCAAGCTCTGATGTTTGGAAGATGTCACTCTGTGTCACAGACCACACCCTCCTCGGTAGTGTCCATAATAAAGAATCACTGAATGAATGACAGAGGAAGATGAAATAGTCATGCTGAAACATTTTTCACGCTTCTCTCTCTCTCTCTCTCTCTCTCTCTCTCTCTCTCTCTCTCTCTCCTTCTTCTTCTCTCAGTGCAGGATAGCTCTGATCTCCTATGTTCTTTTGGTCAAATGCCCAAAAGCCAGTCCAGTTTCCTAGAAGTCCGCCTTCCTGCCTCCGCCTCACGTGGGAATTCTCCAGCAACAGAGAGGCGTCCCCTGCTCACACACTCAAGTCTTATCCTTGCAACAGCTGCTAAAATGTTTTGCACACACACACACACACACACACACACACACACACAGTTTAAGTGAGGCATCTGTATCTTTTTTTCCTGGAAGCTGATTGGATTGCCATTGTTAAACAAAGGGCAGTAGTTTAAATGTATATCAAAACCCATAAAGATTGTACAAAAGTGTAAAAAGTGTGTATTTCAGTCTAAACGATCTAAGTACGCGCATATTTTTACTGCCACTCAGAGGACATTGAGGTGTATTACAAGCTTAAAGGTGCTTTATTATGGGAGAATCCAGTTGTACTGCTAGAGGAGTGTTGGACTGCATCTAGAGTTCCATCAGTTAGAGGAGGGATGATCCAGAACTGGAAATGGACACGTGCGTTTGGTAATCAAAAACATCAAGTTGCGTTACAGCATTTTATTGTTATTTCTGAGTGTCCACTGCCGCTCAACTAATACGATACAGAAAAAAAAGTCATATTTTACTCTCCGTAGGGACAGTCGTCTGAACATCCACCACAACAGTGGAGACATCCACTAACTCAGGGTTTTTAAAACATGAATGAGATCTATAGATCTATAGAACATCAAGTTACATTTCTACAAAAGTAAAACGTATACTTCAAGACTACAGTGCTTCAGCATACTATTACAGCGCATCCATGGTCAAAAACAACATTGATTTTACATTTGATCTAAGTTACGCTCTTATCTAGAGCAACTTACACGTCAAGACTATCCTTATTACCAATGGTGTGTCAGATACATGTTTTAAGAGTTGAGATATGTGGAGCTCACTGGTTCTTACACACTTTCTTGGTGGTAGTCTTAACCTTTAGTTAAAAGTACCTCAAGGCGGGAAACTAAAGCTGATACAGTACTGTAGCAGCTAACACACTAGCTTTAATTTAGCTTTAAATACATGCAGCTGGACCGTACACTATTGTCCATCAAGCCTAGGACTCAAAATGCCCGAAAAACGACATCAGTACGATACCAACACTCGTACACACATACAGACACGCACACACAAGCAGAAAGTATGTGCCTGTAACTTTGCACAATGTATGGCTGAGCAAGATTTCTGAGTAAAAACAAACGGGTCCACAAGGGGGCAGTGTGCTCCAAGCTGCATCCACATCAAAACATCATAGAACATGCAGGGCTTTCACTAACGGTTTAAAATGGCATGATTCAATTAGATACAACTAGCTAGGTAATTAAGTTGTAGCTAGCTAGCCTAGCCCATGTGCTAGCCCACTTGTAGCTAGCAAGCCTAGTCCAGCCTAGTCACTGTGAAGAAAACGTATGCATATGCAGATGTCCAGCTATGTCCGGTGTCAGTGTGTGAAGACCAAAATTAGCTCCTAGATAAATGATGACCTAACATGTGTTTGGTGTGAAACCATTTCTGTCATCTCAGTCAGAGTTTGAGGCACACATTTCTCCAGTCTACTTTGGAAAACCATCGTGTCTGTCCTGACTCAAACAGCCTAAGAATGTGCTCCCTGTATGTTGAAAAAAAGGACGTGTGGTATCGTGTAGTCGCTAGGCGGTGCTTGTGGGGTCTTCATCCCTGGTCTTCCTCACTGGCACTGTTTGAGCGCTCCTGAAACACATTAATCAGCAGCTGACACGTGACTCTGGACTGCAAGACGCTGTACCGCACATTCCAATTTAGATATATTTATATATATAGTTAAAGTTTCAGACTATAGTTAAACGTTCAGACAGAGGTCCTTCTTCAGCTGTGCAGGCCAAGTTCAATGGAATTTGTAGGAGGAGGAACCAGTTTTAACCTTGTGTACTTTACAACAGTTTTGAATATCTCTACATCTCTGTACTGTACACTACCGCTTCTCACCAGGAATCTTCTCTGGAGATCAGACACATACTGTATATATCTGCTCTGAGATTTGAGCTTTAAAAGTGAGTGCGCATGTACATGTGGGTATGCGTGTGTGTGTGTGTGTGTATGCATGTGTTGAGATGTGTGTGTGTGCACGTGCGCACGCATACGTGTGTGCATGCGTGTCTATATTTTTGGGAGCTGCCTTGTGCATAAGGTTAAGGAGTGTGAATAGGGGTCACTGCTTGGCCCCATTGCTTGTGTGTGTGTGTGGGTGTGTCACCTCCTCTTGCTCTTCCTCGGTATCGTCGTCGCTGACGACAGGTTTGACTCTGGCTCTTCCACCCTTCCTCCTTCCCTTTCCCCTCTCCACACTGCGGTCCTTCCGGCCGAGTTTAATCTTCACCTTCACAGAACGCGCTACCACACACACACACACACGCACAGAAATACACAGACCCAAAAATACATACAGGGAGTCCAAAGCAACTGTAACAGAACATGACTGATGGGTGAGCTTCTTGTTAGTCTGAGAAGACGAGCCCTCCACAAATCATGGATGCTAATAGTATTTAAAAAAAGAGGAACGTATTACCTTAAACTCTTTAACTACTGCTTTCTGGGTTCCTGACTGCAGTGCATGTTCATGCTAAGGAAGGACTGCTACTCCACTCACATTCAGACTCGGAGCCTTCGTCCTGTTCCTCGTCCTCTTCCTCGGTGTCCTCTCCATCGCTCTCCTCCTCTTTTTCAATCTTTTGCCGCAGGCTGGTGAACACTGACTGCAGTACGATGGAGTCCTCATAAATCTGAACACACACACACACAAACATATACATAGGATCATACAAATAACAGTTACAAGTTAAATGCTCTATATACTTAAATATCCTCAGTAAAAAACATGTTTAGAAATGTAAAAAAATGTTTTCGTTCCACAGTCTTAACATATGACACACATTCCTTTTGAAAAAAAGCACTTCACCCTTTCAGACACATATGTTGTGTGCAAGTGGGCCTTTGTGTGTGTGTGTGTGCGTGTGTTCCCCACCAGAGAGCCCTCCAGGTTGAAGGTCTGGGCGTTCTGACACAGAAGCATCACGTCTCTCTCCAGATCGTTCAAACTGCGGTACCGGTGGCTACGGATACGCTCCTGTAAAAAAAACAAACTTTATGTTCCTTTTTAAATTAAGACACAACGTCACATGATCAAACTGGGCACTGCTGCCTTGGAAGACCACTGGGATTCTTTAAATGATACACACTGCTATTGTCATATCAGGAAATCACTTCTACAAAGTGGAAAGTGGAAGTACTTAATTACGTGCTATTATTTACAATGAGGCAGATTGAATTATGCCCACAACACTATAGTGCATGTATCAGGAGGATAGTATCGGATTATCCGCTCAGATTATACATTCTAACAGTCCATATTATATAAGTATAAACTGTGAAGGTTCTCCTATATTTCACTATGGAGGCGATCTTACATAACTATTATGTGAGCTGCATTCAGATTAGTGCAGATGAGTGAAGGTTTAAGTCTGTTGCCATACTGATCTAGCATCAGTTTCCAAAGAGCACCATAGGCAAGGATCATGAAACATAATAGCGAACCACGACACTTGACACCGCTGGGTTCAGGACCCTGATGTATTCAGTAAGTGTACAGAAAGGAAAAAGTACATTCGGGAAACACCTTAAATAACGTCCACACTGTACAAACAGAACGGATTGTAATACTGTAAGCGTCAGTTCCACTCGAGCCATGTCTGTATCTGCAGCTGTGTGCACGTGCTCACATGCAGCCATGTACCCGCTCACGTGCTCCCACGTGCCCGCCCATGTCCCAGCCCACATGCTCCCATGTCCCTGCCCATGTCCCCGCCCACATGCTCCCATGTCCCCGCCCATGTGCCCACCCATGTCCCCGCCCACATGCTCCCATGTCCCCGACCACATGCTCGCCCATGTCCCCGCCCACATGCTCCCATGTCCGCGCCCACATGCCCGCCCATGTCCCCGCCCACACGCTCCCACGTCCCCGCCCACGCCCGCACATTCACCTTGATCTTGCGGAAGTCGACGGGCTTGCGGATCAGCTCGTAGTACTCCGGGAGCTCCTTGCGAGACGGAAGCTGGATGAACACCTCGCTCAGCTGCCGGCCATTACTGCTGCGAGAACCGGGCGGGGGAGGGAGAGGATCGTCACGACACAACACCCAGACAGAGCTAGATTTTATAGAGCGGACTGGCCCACCTAAACAGTGGAGGGGGAAGCAGAGTCTATTGCTCACCATGCCTCATCAAACTTCCTCACTGGCTTATCTCACCCGTCCTTCCTCTACATTTCCATATCAAAACCCCACTATCTAAACTAGCCCACAGACGTATGGCTTCAACAATCTGGTTCATTTCAGATTCTCGATCTCGTTGGCGTTCCTAGAGGATCACACTGAATTCCACAAAGCTTCGTCTTGGCAGTGTCTAACTCAAGAAGTGCAGCACAATTAAAATACAAATAAAACAAAAATGAAGCCGAGGAAAATGTTTTAGTATCTGGGTCTAAAGACTCTGCTCGTTGTTATCTTGCATGTGGGCGTTGCATCCCATATGTTCCTTTAGGCGGCATTAACGTCTACAAACATGTCTAGACTTCTCTTTAGCTCCCCCCACTGGCTGTCTCCTGCCAAAACAAGCATCGTGAAAATGTGCCCTTGAGCACGTAATTCTGTATGTGTGTAAGGCAATTAAAAAGACAATACTAGTTTTACTCAGGCCACAGATACGGCAATTGCTTCCCTTATACCTCTCTTTGTATTTGATGACGGCATCCACAATCTTTTTCATTTTCTTGGTCAGGGATGGGGGGTTGGGGGTCAGTTTCTCGGCCGGGGGTCGTCCCCTCTTCTTCTGTCTTTTACTGTCCTCATTTTTGTCCCTCCCCCCACGGGTCCCGGATGTAGACGGCCCCGTGTCGGGGTCGCGGTCCCGCTTCCTCTTCCGGGTCGTCTTTTTGTGCCGTACTTCCTCCTCGATCTCCTCCAAGGTGCCCTCCTCTATCGCCTACAGAGAGGGAGTGGAGGATGGAGAGAGGATAAAAGGATGGAGAGACAGGGGAAAAAGGGAGAGATGGAGGAAGTGGATTGGGGGGGTAAGGCGCTTTCAACTACGTCATAAGCAGCGGAAACCAATCCCTGGCTTTATTTTTGCGCACGTAACCTCTGACCTTGAGCCACTGTTTCTCGGTGAGCGAGTCGCTGTAGTCCACCTCCTTCCTCTGGCGCGAGCCGCGGCCGAACATCTTCTCCTCCTCTTCCTCGCAGGTGAGCCGCTCCACCTCGGCGTCGTCCTTCATGATCCACGTGGGCAGCTCGTCTTCCTCCATCAGGCGGGGCTTGCGTTTAGGGTTCCGCGCTTCCTCCCGGCGACGGTCCAGGTCCATCCGCTGTCCGACACGTTTGGGAATTTGTAATTTAGATGGCCTAGATGGACTTGTTTGAATAAATGTTCAGGTAGTAGGTAGAATTAAACTGGACAGAGCCAGAGCTTTTGAACTGAAAACCAAATTGAGCTCAAATCCGCTTTATCTGAATTCATTTAATTAAACTGAGCAGAATCTGCTTGAATGTGACATTTCAGAAGGAGTGAGGGACAGTCGAACCATGAAGTGATCAAATTCCTCTTCACTGCGTGCAATCATCTGGTTCACGGTCTCATCGTCTGGAACTTCATCCTCCTCCTGATACATGAAGGGCAAGAGAAGAGAAGAGTTCATTCATTTCCTTCCTCGCAAAGCACATGAACACCAATGACTCTGCACTGTATTAAGATTGTCAATAGATCCAGCAAAATCCTCATGTGAGAAGACAGCAAGGGGTCAAGGATGAGGAGGAAAGTACAGGAGACCTCGTCCTGCTCCTCGTGCTCCAGGATGGCCTGCAGGAACGCCCGCCGCTCGTGGCTGGACGACTTCTGGTCGAACATGCCCGCCTGGATGACCTTCTGGTCCACGTTGAGCTTGTACTTGGCAGCGGCCAGGATCTTCTCCTCCACGCTGTTGACCGTGCACAAGCGCAGCACACGCACCTCGTTCTGCTGACCGATACGGTGCGCTCGGTCCTGGGCCTGCAGGTCCTACACACGCCGAGAGAGAGACAGAGAGAAAGGGACAGAGAGAGACAGACAGAGAGACAGGGAGAGAGAGGGACAGAGATAGAGAGAGAGAGAGAGAAAGAGAGGGAGAGAGAGAGGGACAGAGAGAGACAGACAGAAAGACAGACAGAGAGAGAGAGATGTACTTTGACACTTTGATGTATTTATGTGCCTCTATTTTTTCCCACATTCCAGACTTCCCTCTCGTCCAGACTCAGCTCTGTGCCAGCTCTGTGGTGGCGTCGTGGTCTGCCGCGTTACCTGGTGCGGGTTCCAGTCGCTGTCGAAGATGACCACCGTGTCGGCACTCTGCAGGTTGAGGCCCAGCCCGCCTGCCCTGGTGCTCAGTAGGAAGATGAAGTACTGCGACTCGGGGTCGTTGAAGGTCTTCAGCAGCATCCCCCGGTCCTCTGCCTTGGTGGTGCCTGTGGTCATGAGCAAGGCATTATGGGAAAAACAACACTGAAGCTATGTACATGCCTGTAAACAGAAATATCAAAACTGCGATACAATACTATGATCACAATGTTAAATTATATTATAACAAAATGTAAATAATTTCAAAGAACATCTGCTTGTCTACTTAATGCATTGCACAGAAAAGCAGAAGAATGAAAGGGAAAATGGAAAAACTTTTCCATCAGAATAGTTCTGTCTGATTAATTATTTCATAAAGTCTTTAACCTCCTTGACCTACCATCCAGACGCAGGTATTTAAAGTTGCGGTAGGCAAAGTAGTCTTCCATAATGGTCATTAATGATGTCATCTGGCAGAAGAGCAACACTTTATGATTGGTCGCTCGGAGTTTGGGAAGAATTCGGTCCAGCACCTCAAACTTTCCAGATGCTCGGTACAGGTCGGCACTGATTCAAGTCACAGGTTGAACAAAGTCACCAGAAAGGCTAACACATATATATCGTTTTACTATGAAATCACAAAAAGTACATTTCTTACCCTTGAACTATACCCCCAGAAAAACCCAGGTGCTCTGAGAATGACTCCTGACGAAGCGAAAGGTTCAAAGGTCAAGAGCGTCCCAAGGGAACTTCACATGTAAGTAGGACTGAACATCTGACGTGAGGTTCTCTCACTCTGGTGAGTGTTGGGGGAAACAGGACACTAACAGAGGTAACGTATGACATCGTACCTCGATCTGCTGGAACATGTAGGGGTGATTACAGATCTTCCTCAGCTGCATGATGGTATTCATCAGAGTTTTAGTACCACCCTTACCCTGAAACACACACACACGCACAGGTTTTGAACACTTAACCATGTAAACTTTGCAATCCAGTGCAAACTATAAACCAGTGTGATCATTGCTTTAGGACAGAGAAAACTGTTGTTATTCATTGTTTCCTATAATGCATTTCACACACACACACACACAAACACACACACACACTCACATATACGCAAGCATCTCTCACCTTCTTGTCTTTCTCCGATCCGTCTGTGAGCAGAACGCCTTTGGCCTGCATATGTCTGTACAGAACTCTCTGCAGTGCTGACATGTCACACTTGATCACATACTCCACCTGCAGAAACACACAACTGATCTTGTAATCTCAGAGTATCTCAAGAGTCTCTGGCCCACATCCCTGTCTGGTGAAGCTTGATTTATCTTGGCAAAAACTAGACAAGGACAGACTGACAGAGCTTTTTGTCAATAAGATAAATTCTAATCTAATCTAGAACCATGGTAAACACCAGTCTCCTCACCTTCTCAGGAAGCTGAGCTTCCACTTCCTTCTTCAGCCTGCGTAACAGGAAGGGGCGGAGCACTTTGTGCAGACGCCGAATGATCAGTATGGTCTCCTCCTCGTTCAGGTCCACCTGGAAGGAGAGGGAGCAGCAGAGGTGGAGGAGGAGGAAGAGAGGGAGAGGAGGAGGAAGAGGACGGATCTAACCTCAGTTCAGATCAGAACCTCAAATCAGAAAATCTCTCTCTGATCATTACTCCCAATACTCAAATGTCCACAACTCAGCTATGAACAGAGTCACACGCAAAGGCTCAGACCTTCTCTCCGGTCATGGCGAAGGGCGCGTTGAACCACTGCTCGAAGGTGCTGCAGCTCTTGAAGATGGTGGGCAGCAGGAAGTTGAGCAGGGCCCAGAGCTCGGGCAGCTTGTTCTGGAGGGGCGTCCCCGTGAGCAGGACCCTGCGGGGCGCCAGGTAGTGCGTGTTCAGCACCTGCGTCAGCTTGCAGTGGTGGTTCTTCATCCGGTGGCCCTCGTCCACGATCATGTACTTCCAGCGGATCTGCGGCGGCAGGCGAGCCGGGCGGTGAGCGAGAGACGACAAGGCCACGGAGCTCCGGTTGCATCCCCGAGGTGGGATTAGCCTTGTTGATCCTGCCCACCTCGTGGACGCCACTGGGGTTTCATGCAAACTTGATAGTTTGTTTTTACATCTGTACTCCTACTGAAAGGCTGGGAGACTATTAGTAGTCAGCGAGGCACTTCTGTCTGTGTACACCGACCTCATGCTGGAGGCAAATGACATTCAAATAATGTGTAAGGTACCATGGACCATGACCACTGCTGAAACTGAGCAAGCGTCACGGGAACAGAGTTTAGTCCAGGATTCTTCTAAATAGAATATCTCAGACTGTACTGATGTCATATAAATTTATATATTTCATATAATGTCATATAAAGTTATATATTAGTTAGAGATTAGTTGAGATTGGCGAGATTAGCACCTTTGCACTGCGAGATTATGCTTGTGTCAACATGCACTCTGGTTGTGGGATTCTTGCACACATGAGTGCCCATCGGGGTGGGTACGGCGGGCGGTTATGGAGGGCACGGCGTGTGCTGGCTTACCTTGGCTAGCACCTGCTTGTCTTTGATGATGTACTCGTAGGTGGTGAGGAGGACGTTGAACTTGCCACTGCGCAGTTGGGGCACGAATGCTCGCCGGGCTGCAGGGGAGCCCTGGGGGGGGGGGGAGGAAGAGGGAGGGAGAGAGTGAAAGAGAGAGCATGAGAGAGTGAGGGAGGGAGAGAGTGAGGGAGGGAGAGAGAGTCGGAGAGAGAAAATGAGAGAGAGGGTGAGAGAGAGGGTGAGAAAGAGAAAGACAGAAGGTGAGGGAGAGAGTGATGGTGGGAGAGAGAGAGAGGGTGAGAGAGAGAGAAAGAGAGAGAGAGGTAATAAAAATCATACAAAAAAAGGTTTCCAGAGAAACGACATTGCATATATATTTATATGTATATGGAATATTTATGTTCTGAGGTAAAAACTGTCACTCACCTTGTAAGAGACTTTCACCACAGACGGTGCCCATTTGTCAAACTCATACACCCAGTTCGAGAGAGTCCTGGCCAAAGGGACACGTGTCACGATTTGAAGCAGAACACAGGAAGCAGGGCGCGAGTGTCAGCGGAGCGCTACTCACGAGAGCGGGACGATGATGAGATAGGGGCCGTTGAGGCGTTTGTATTCCATGAGGTAGGTGATGAGCGCAATGGTCTGAATGGTCTTCCCTAATCCCATCTCATCAGCCAGAATTCCATTCAGATTATTATTATACAGAGACACCAACCACTCCAAGCCCTTAATCTGGGATCAATTAAAGAAAATTGGAATGAAACTTGGATCACAGCTGAGATGATTGGGATTATTATGACATTATTATCTGTTTTTCTCATTCAATAGAATAGAGAAGCGTTTTCCTGCTCTATCATATATGACTCCGTGTAGGTGGTAGAAAGTTCACCGAGGCGAGATAGGAAAACAGGTGTTGACCTGTGGCTGTGTGTGTTCACCTGGTACTGTTTGAGCTGGCCGTTGATCAGCAGGGAAGACTGCCTATCAACCTTCTCAGTGACAGCGTGAGCCACAGAGTAGTAGGACTGCAGGCCACACAAGAACGCCGCGCCACCGTACTCATCATCCACGTCCTGCTTTGCATGACTGGAGGGTCAAACGCACACACACGCGCACGCACACGCACAAGTACACACACATATATGCACATGAACATACATACACAGGTACATGTGCAAACACACGCATGCACAAATGCACACCCATGGGCATGTGTGCACACACACACAGAAACACTGCTAAAGGTCCAGTGCTAAATCATATTCATTATGCATATCCTGCTTAGATGGCATTGGCCACGCATACAAATGCACACACACACGCACACACACACACACACACACAAATCTTGCTCAGACTGGCTCCAGCTCATGGATTCTTACTCAATGATGTGACGGGCATCCACCTCCGATACATCCTCACTATCGGGATCCGGAATCTTCTTCTTCTCCTCCAGAGGAGCCTGAGACGGCTGCAGCTGCTCCTCCTCTTCCTCCTTATGTAGGAATACAGAAAACATCATCGTCATCATCATCAGAAGTGATAAAGCTTTTGTCGGAATTAAGACTGGGCAATACAACTTATAAAAGTTTCTACATTTTTACACATGGTTCCGTGTACATTAGGACTCTTATTTTGGTATGCTTTTTGAGTGCAGTTGCCTCACCTCCTCTTCCTCAGTCCCTGTATCCTCACTGTCTGATCTTGGGGCAACCTCATATCTGCCGCAGTCACACAGACACAGAGACCTTTGAATGCAAGTAAGCAGGCGCGAGAGAAGGTCCGAGGACAAGCACGAGAGCAGGCGCGAGAGCAGGTGTGAGAGCAGGCGCGAGAGCAGGTGCGAGGACAAGCGCGAGAGCAGGTGCGAGGACAGGTGCAAGAGCAAGCGCGAGGACAAGCACAAGGACAGGTACGAGGACAAGCGCAAGGACAGGTACGAGGACAAGCGCAAGAGCAGGCGCAAGAGCAGGAGCAAAAGCTTGCGCGAGGACAAGCGCGAGGACAAGCGTGAGTCATAGCGGTGCTGGTTGTCCAGCGTGCTCACCCAGGGTTCATCTCCAGCCAGGTGTCCAGCTGTCCCGCTTTGGGAGCGTCCACGCCTGTCAGGATCTTCCCGCTGTCCACGTGGATCACCTTCACCGGAAGGTCACTCATCTGACTCGTCTCATCCAGCGGCTTTGGGACAGAGCGACAGGTGCAGAGCGACAGGTACAGAGGGACAGGGACAGAGCGACAGGTGCAGAGGGACAGGGACAGAGCGACAGGTGCAGAGGGACAGGGACAGAGCGACAGGGACAGAGCGACAGGTGCAGAGGGACAGGTGCAGAGCGACAGGGACAGAGGGACAGGGACAGAGGGACAGGTACAGAGGGGCAGGGACAGAGCAACAGGTACAGAGGGACAGGTACAGAGCGACAGGTACAGAGGGACAGGGACAGAGCGACAGGTACAGAGGGACAGGGACAGAGCGACAGGGACAGAGGGACAGGTACAGAGGGACAGGGACAGAGCGACAGGTACAGAGGGACAGGGACAGAGCGACAGGTACAGAGCGACAGGTACAGAGGGACAGGGACAGAGCGACAGGTACAGAGGGACAGGGACAGAGCGACAGGTACAGAGGGACAGGGACAGAGCGACAGGTACAGAGGGACAGGGACAGAGCGACAGGTACAGAGCGACAGGTACAGAGGGACAGGGACAGAGGGACAGGTACAGAGGGACAGGGACAGAGCGACAGGGACAGAGCGACAGGTACAGAGGGACAGGGACAGGTATCAGGAGACCCAGTAGACTTAGACATTTACCATCAGGGATATTATTATTATCATTATTTTGTACAGTGCATTAAAGCTTCCATCATTAAAGCTCAGCAATGTTATTACTATTATGTCCCAAGAAGTTTGCAGAATTCAGTAGTGCATTAATGACACTAAAAACAAAATCATTCACTGCCCCCTAGTGGTAGCATTTGGTCATAAGCCACCTATTCATTAATATGGCCTTATTTCATACATTTTGTTATACTGCGTGGCATTTTAGCGGTGCGCATCGCCATATTGCTGTGGGATGCTGGAGGCAGCGCTGGGATCCGGACGCGGCGTCTCCTACCTCTCCGTCCGGCCCCAGCGCCACGGGCTGCCCCTCGGCGTTCTCCAGCTTCTTCTTCTTCTTCTTTTTCTTCTTCTTCTTCTCCTTGAGCGCCTGCACGGCCTTGTGGGCACGCACGAGCTCGGTGAGGCTGGCCACGTACTCGTCGGTCTGCTGCAGCAGGTAGGCCAGCCGCTTGTCCTTCTTCTGGTCGATCAGCTTTCGGTAGCCCTCCTCATCCTCGGCCTATCAGAACGCAGAAAGAAGTTTGTAAATGTGTGTATGTGTGTTCGCGTGTGTGTGTGTGCGTGCACGTGTGTGTGTGTGTATGCGGGTGTGTGTGTGTGTGAGAGGGTCATCTTCGTCCGCACCATCAGCCTCCTCATCCTCTCCTTCTCGATGCGCTCGTTCTCTTTCTTCTGCTCCCTCTCCGTGTTGGCATGGTAGGTTGCCACGGCTTTGGTTAGTTTCTGGATCTTTCCGCTGATGGAGCGGTGATACTCCTTAAAGTCTTTAGCATGCTGGAGGATGCTGTTCAGATATTCCTGGGAAATATGGTCAAACGGTAAATGCAGCGGGATACAGAACACGCTGTATTCTCCTTTAGGCTCAGCTGTGATCTACATGGTATTTGTGTTGCGAATCTGTTGTTTGCTGTTTTTGCTGGAGTTGTGTGTGCAGTTTACATGGTCATATTTGTTAACCCGTTCTTTGTTATTGTTGTTTACCTAGTCTTTGTGTTTGTTGTTTACCTGCTGTTTGTGGTTGTTGTTCAGCTGATCTTTATGAATGCTGTTTGTCTGTTGTTTGTGATTGTTGTTTACCTGGTCTTTGTGATTGTTGTTTACGTGGTGTTTGTGATTACTGTCAGTGTTGTTTACCTGGTGTTTGTGATTACTGTCAGTGTTGTTTACCTTGTGTTTGTGATTACTGTCAGTGTTGTTTACCTGGTGTTTGTTATTACTGTCAGAGTTGTTTACCTGGTGTTTGTGATTACTGTCAGTGTTGTTTACCTGGTGTTTGTGATTACTGTCAGCGTTGTTTACCTGGTGTTTGTGATTACTGTCAGTGTTGTTTACCTGGTGTTTGTGATTACTGTCAGTGTTGTTTACCTGGTGTTTGTGATTACTGTCAGTGTTGTTTAACTGGTGTTTGTGATTACTGTCAGCGTTGTTTACCTGGTGTTTGTGATTGTTGTTTACCTGGTGTTTGTGATTACTGTCAGTGTTGTTTAACTGGTGTTTGTGATTACTGTCAGCATTGTTTACCTGGTGTTTGTGATTGTTGTTTACCTGGTGTTTGTGATTACTGTCAGTGTTGTTTACCTGGTGTTTCTGCCGCCGTTTGCGCTCCTGCTCGATCTTTTGCTGTTTCTCCAGTTTCTCTGTGATTCGTGCCTCTCGGAGAGACTGTCTCTTACTGCGCTTGTAGGCCTTGGCATCCAGAGCAGTCTCGAGGGCGGTGTCACGCCGCATACACACCACCACCTCCTGACGGAGCTGCATGCATACACACACACACAAACACACACTCAAATGAATAGAGCTGACACCATCCTTCCGTACACAATCTCTGGATTCCGATTCCGGAATTCCCAGGTCCGTGCTGGTGGACTCTCGTCTCCAGCACATCCCACAGGGGTTCCTGTGGGCTTTAGGTCAGGGGACTGCGATGGCCATGGCAAAACCTTCTCTGGTCCGTGAACCATTTCTGACGGGTGCCTTGGATCTTTGTTCTACTGGGAGGTCCGGTCTGTTCTCATTCAGGGCGGATGAACCAAATAAGTGGTTTGAGACGTATTTTATTATAGTTTGGTTCTGTTTTTTTCAATTAATTAATATTTAATACAGCACTCTAGTATCATAAAACATTTTCTAAATGCTATATCCCCAAGGTCTTTAATTCGACTGCTTTGGTAGTGATAAACAAGACACAAATAAATTACAGCACAAATAAATTATATTACCACTAATTTAAATGACCCAAACCTTTAAAAATATATTTTGAGTAATGATGCGCCAGGTGAGGTTTCACTGACCCAGTACCTGTCTTTGGAAGTTGAGCAGTCTGAGAGCTTTGAGCTCTATGGTGGCTTTGGTGCGTAGATCTCCTGCTAGAGAGCCCGGAAGGTTCTCCAGCTCCTGGATGCGGTGCGTTATACGCGCTTCAAGCCTGAAAGTAACATATAAATAATAAACCAATTTACTGAAATAATCTATGAAGGCACTAGGGGGCAGTTAATATTAACTACAGCATTAATTTTTACGTTTATATTAGAACACTAAAAACTGAATCTTGAAAATGCATTCTTAATTAACCAATTAGCTGAGTTGACATGAACCGTGTTTTCATTGTATTTGTTATATATGCAGATATGCAGTTCCGGTCAAAAGTTCAGACATATGTGCTGCTGACACTTTATTATTTACCAAAGCACATGTTTGAGAATAGTGAAGGTATTACTAAAACTTTGAAAAAAACACATATGGAATTATGCAGAGGCCAAAAAGGTGTAAATCAAAGGAAACTTATAGATTCTTCAAAGGAGGCCTGCGTTGCCGTGGTGACAGCTTTAAACCCTCTCTGCATTTTCTCCAGCCATCTGGGACGGTTCAACCTTCAACATGCACCCACACGTGCTCAGCACCGCATGCCTAGGTGGCTAAACGCCTTAAAAGCGAATAAACATTTGGCTAGATGTATCCAAACGTTTGACAGGTTCTGTATAGCACACGGTACAGGACTATTTACCCTACCGATACTCCCTCTCCTGCAGGATCTCCACGGGATCCAGACCGCAGGGCTTCTGAATGGGAGTGATGCGGTTCTGTTTCTGATGCAAGGGGATCATGGGTGCGGCCTGGGCCGGGTGGCTGGGGTGTCCCGGGGACTGCGTCTGGGGGGGCATGACCGGGGATGCGGCCGGGGGCACCGAGGGTGGAGCGGGGGAGGGGCGGCCCGTCGGCTGGGGCGGGATCAGCTTCTGAGGGGCATTGGACGGGGTCGCTGCGTTCACCACGGGACCTTTGGAATAATAATGCAGTAGCATTTCAAACTTCAGTAAATCTGGAATCTTCCAACAACTGCACTGGATTTTAAAATGGGTGTGAACCCAGAATAGTTCGCAGTCACATGAAAATTCACATTTTAGCAAACAAACACAAATTACAGTGCGTTCTTTATTCTAACTCTTTAGCATTTATTACATTATTTTAATTAATCAGGTATGTGAGATCTAGAAGCAGCCAGGTCTTTACCTTCGGGCCATGTTTTGGGGGGACCGTTGGCAGGGGGACCCTGCATGCCTGGGGGCACTCCGGACGGGCCGGGAGGGGGCAGGTTGGGGCCCGTCAACCCTGCGGAGCAGCCGGCACACACTAACCCTTTACTTAAGTTACCACAGTGGACCGCAGTGGACCAGAATGTTCAATGCAGTTTCCACTCCACAACTTGCCTTTCATGAACCTTCTTCTTGTGACAGACCTCACATACTCTCTAGTTTATTATTTAGAGTAAGTATCCCAGATAATACCAACAAATGTAAATACATATTTACTTTAAATCATCTATACCTTCTGAATGATTGCAGTGACAGAAGCACTATCTTCGTCGAACTGTTTTAAGATATGATAAATATATGATCCTAACATTTTAAATATGATGAAAAAGATTTTTGTTTATATCTTTATGTTATGGATATAATCTTTATATTATATCTTTATGTTATCTCCAATATTAAAATAAGTGAATTCACACTTCCTAAGCAAATCCCTAAGTAATGGAGCACACTTCAATCTGCTGAAATGACAAAGACAAGACTCCAAGTCCCAAGAGTTACCAATTGGTAGCAGGTTTGCGTATTTCACTTTATACGGTATTAGGAGTGGACAGAGTGTAAATGCAGCATCAAAACTCTGCTCACCATGGCCTCTGTTATAGTTGGGGCCCATAGGTCCTGGGCCCACACTAGGCCCCCCTCCTCCACCAGGGGGCAGACTTGACATGGCCTGGCCCTGCTGCTGCATACCTGGCATGGGGCGTTTGCCCTGCACCGCCATCTGCAGGTGGTCGGGGAGAGGCTGCCCGCGCGCCAGCATCTTGTACGCCATGATCTGCGCCCTCAGCTGGTGCAGCTGGTTCTGGTTAAAGGGCGTGGGGTTGGTGGAGGAGCCCGGGGTGCTGCTCCCCGAGCCTGACCCTCCACTCTGGGTGCCGGGTCGGTTTTGCTGAGAGTCGGCGCCCTCCAGAGGTGTGGAGGAGGTGGAGGAGGACAGCAGAGGAGCAGAAGGAGGGCTCGAGACGTGATCGGAGGACCCCAGGGGAGACGGGTAACCTGCAGATGAAGAATGGGAAGGTACTATGAAACGACAAATACATCAACAGGCTGGATCAAGTGAAAAAGGCTTTTTAAGGCTACCACACGTCTAAAACCTATAAGGCTTTATGTGACTTTTAAAGCTGAATACAAAGAATTTTATGAGGTTAACAAATAAAAACATGCTTAGTTCTATTAAAGTTTGAATGAAATATTCCTGTAAACTCTCAATATACTAATCACAGCTCCCTGGCCACACTCACAAAGACTACATGTGTACAAACACAGTCTCTCTCTCTCTCTCACACACACACACACATATATATACATAGGTCCAGTCAGGAGCTATTTGTGTACCTTGGGAGTGTTGGTCCATGGGGCTCGGTGGGGGCCCCATGCCGGCATGCCCTCCTGATCTCAATGGCACTCCCTTCATCTGACCGAAACGAGCCTCTTCTCCCATGTTCTTCTCATGAATGCCCTCCAGAGGCTGTGGAAATAAACAAGGAAAAGTATTTTCACATGCAATTTACACTTACACACACACAAACTCAAACTCGCGCGTAAGCACACACGCAAAGGCAGAGTAAGGCGGGATGCGCGCTTTACTTTGTGCATTTGGTGCACACCCTCTTGCTGTGTGTATCCAGATGGCCCCTGCTGTGGGAGGGCGTGTCCAGATGTGCTGGGAGGACCAGGACTTGGACCCATCATGGTATGGGAAGGTCCGGGGGAGGGCCCTGGCCCCATCATCGCCCCAGGAGATGGCCCCGGTCCTGGAGACGGACCGGGCCGTGGGGTCCCTCCTAACGGAGGATCTGGGGTGGACATCCTCCTGCATAACAGAGATAGAGGAATGATTTGTTAGTTCAAATCTAGGCTCTCAAGCTTGGGACAAAGTTTGAAAGGATGCTCTAGCTGCAATACTCAAATATTACAGATGTCAGTACATTTCTGTCTAAAAACTGAACATTTTACTATAGCTATATATATTTGACATATTTCTTACATTTTACTATGCACTCCTATGTTAGGTATAATAGACATATTATGCCTGTTAGTCATTTAGCCATGTTCTTGAGAATATATATATTCAGACATACAGCCAATGGCAAGAATTAATTAAAATTATCTGATATAGTGATATCTTATGACTGCTTAGAAAATGTGTTATTACTATATTCAAATAAGCATGTCTGGAAGTTGCCTATTTTCAGTGATGGATACAACAAAATAGTAAGATAATTAAATATGTAAATTAAGTACGTCAACTTAAATCTAAATGGCTATAACATCAGTAATGTCAGATGATGATGTTGGTTGTTGCAATTGGACAATATTCAGGTTGCAAACAATAGACAATGACATGTCAGGGGATCTTTGCAGCATCACGAAAAATGTTTGACACCGACATTATGGCCAGCTGATAACCTCGGTCATTTCACAAACACATCACAGATGTCTGATAACATAATGAACAGATTCCACGGATAGCTCTAACAGGCATATTAAACAAGCATCAGTATTTGACAGAAAAAGAAAATGTCTTCCAGGTTGTCCTTTTCGGCTCAGCGCTACGTAAAGGCTGGTTTTAAGAGGGCGACTCCTTCTGCAGCAGATCACCGCGGACGAGGCGCACCTCACCCAGCGCCGCCAAACATCTGGATGCCTAGTGTGGAATCTCGTTCAACGATTTCGTTAAACTTGCGTATAAAACATCGCCGTTGCAGATTACTTTGAAAAGCATTTTTGTAAAATTGCCAAGATGACAATGACGTTAGCATTGTCTTGGTGTTGAAAAAACACTGGTGTGCCGTATTTTGGTGCAAGGACTGACTTACCAGCAAATTTGTAATTGAAGTTCAAGAACAGTCGAGCTCTTGCTGTTGCATATCTAAAGCAGATGAATGGTTTCGGCGTAATTACCGTAAGCTTTCTAGCATTCAGTTCTTCTGTAGACTATACATGTACGGAGTGCCGTTGTGGACAAAGAGAGAGATTGGGCGCCCACAAAGAGAGGGTGAATTTTCACCACCCAAACCTGGCATGAGTTTTTTTTTTGGATTTTGTTGATGGGAAGGGGGGACCCGGGGTGGAGGGAAGATCCAGGATAATCAAATGTTTATAAAACATTTATCTAAAAAATAATAGCAATAGTGCATTATACTTTGTAAATTTGCCCCGGTGATGTTTTGTTTGCTGAATTTGTCACCAAGCATTGGGTAATACGGACTAATAATATGTACTAGAATATGTTATAATATGCTTATTGGACGTTTGGGGCGTTTTATTTGACGAATTTCGTTGTGTTCTTCTCGGGGCCAAGCAACATATCACTGAGACAGGGCTCTGGATGTCTTCCTCTATTAGCAAGTTTCTATTTTATATTAAGGTTACTTCGAGAATTTGTTGACTACAGGGAGTGCCTGCATAATTTCCATTAGTGGATATATCCCAGTTCTTTTATACTCCGGAACAAAAGGTGGCAGTGGTGTGTTTTCCTGTTGTTGTAGGCAGTCTTTGGTAAACACAACAGAGTTCCGGTGAATATCAAATTTCTGCCTGTACGTCTGGTAACCGATGAATTTCGTCGATAATTTAAACAAATGGGCGAGTAGAGTGGATATGGTGAGTGAAGATAATTTGCAACCGTCTATTCTTTCACATTGCGCGGTTTTGCAGTAAGAATATATGTTACTCAAAGAAAAAAACCCGTGTTCAGTTAGCACCCAGTTCGCTAGCTTACAAGCTAGCTAGCCAGTCATCCGAGCTAGCGTGTGCCACTGGCTGGATCCTTCTCACGCAAATGGACAGAAGCCTCATTTGGTTGAATGAATTCTGCTAATGTGCTACACAGCTAAAGTCGGTTTTTCGATTTTTTTTGTATTTAGTCGTCGAATTCTACATTTCTATTGCAGATTTTGACAGAAGTTGCTTTGGAATATTTTATCTACCATTTCCTCGCCCAACCCCGATCTTCTGAATCCCACCCTGGTTGCACAAAATGTCCGTTTGTGTAGCGACGTTAGCTAACGAGCTAGCATCTAGCTAACGCGGTAGAGCAATGATTATTCCGCCTCTGTTTTAGGACTACGGGAACAAACTGAACCAGGCTCTCTCCTCTAGTACTAAATTTCTACCCACAGCAGGACCGCGGGGTGCTGTTCCATTTCAGCACTACGGCCGTCCGTTGGGGCACAGTGTGAAAGTCAAAGAGGAAGACGAAAGTGTCGAAGATTTCTTCCATTTTGGTGAGTCAATGAAGTTTTCTAGACGGTGCGAATGGTTTTCCCAAATAACTGGCAGGACTTTACAGAGCCCCGTAAGAACATTGTTTGAACTTTGTTTAAAAAAACGTAGCAAACTACAATTTCATCAGCGCATTTAGCCGATTAGCTACATAATCCGCCTAATTTAATGCATAGTGGGGATTACACATTAAAACTCCGGAGTACATATTCAGATAGAATGCTATCAAACAAAAGGAAACGCTTTGCTAATAAATGTTTCTTGGACCTCTTAGATGAGATGAAGTTACTTTTTCTTCCACTTTCTTTTCTGTTCAACAGCCCAGCATCTTCAGCAGCAAACAGGAGAGTGTCTCACAGCTTGCTGCGGTGGTGCAAACCCAAAAGCTGCCCCTCTCACTACCCCGCTGACTACTCCGCTGACTACCCCACTCACAACACCCCTCGCTGCCCCTCTCACTAGCCCGCCACCCAAGCCGAGTAGCCAGCCGTCAGCAGACAGGCCGTACCACTGCCAGGACTGTGGCAAGTATTTCCGAATCAGTGACATTAAACGTCACCAGAGAATTCATAGCGGCGAGAGACCGTTTCCTTGTTTTCAGTGTGGTAAAAATTTCCCAACATCGGGGGACCTAAAGAGACACGAGCGTATTCACACAGGGGAACGACCGTACCACTGCCTGCAGTGCGGGAAGAATTTCTCTGATTCGGGGCACCTGAAGCAGCACGAAAGGATGCACACGGGAGAGAGGCCTTACCAGTGTCCCCAGTGCGCCAAGCGCTTCTACAGGTCCGGGGACCTGAAGAGGCACCTCCGGATCCACAGCGGGGAGCGGCCGTACAAGTGCCCCCAGTGCGACAAGACCTTCTCCGATTCTGGACACTTGCGGGGCCACCAGCGCATCCACACGGGGGAGCGGCCACACCGCTGTACCCTGTGTGAGAAGAGCTTCTTCAGGTCGGGTGACCTGAAGAGGCATCACAGGACGCACACTGGCGAGAGGCCCTACCAGTGCTACCAGTGCGGTAAGAGCTTCTCCGAGTCTGGCCACCTGAAGGAGCACAGGAGGATTCACACGGGCGAGAAACCCTACCATTGCAACCAGTGCGACAAGAGCTTCTCCAGGCTGGAGCGTCTGAAGGGGCACCAGAGTATCCACACGGGCGAGAGGCCCTTTCATTGCGCCCAGTGTGGGAAGAACTTCTTCAGGTCAGGAGAGCTGAAGAGGCATCAGAGGATACACAATGGCGAGAGGGCGTGAAACCACTGGCATTCAGGGCTATTTCTTGGTCTCGGTTTTGCAGGGCATTTCTCTTTTTGTTTTATTTGTGGCCAATCTGACTGCTAATGTCACTGTACTGCAGGGCTGTTTTATGAGCTGTGTAACTTACGATTTGAGTAAGTTAATGGTCCACTTGAGGCTGATTTAAAGTGGATTTGTGAATGACTGAAACCTGCATACCTGTTGGCTGTTGACGGAGGGCTAGTCATGCCTGTGCTAGTTGATGTATTTGCCCCAGGTGGTAATAGTGAGGGCAGTTAGCTGACTGGCCTGTGACATTCCCTCATAAATATCATGCAAATATGAGAGTTTTTGTTTGTAAACAAAATATATAATGCTGTAGAATTTCCCTGAAACATATAGGTTTTTGTTTCCTACATCATTTTATTTAACAAACCAAACCATAAGTTATTCCAGCTCACTTTTTTAATTGCTACCTCTACATATCATTATTTACAGGGAAGCGCCTTAAGAGCACGACCTGTGGTTGCCTTCCTTTATCAAAGCAGGTTCACTGTTACACACTGGCAACCTCTCTTCCACACTTAAGTAATATCCATCTGTTGGTTCTCTCACATAAAAGTCCCTATAGACCCCCAAAATTTCCAGTACAGTTTCAAAGTGGAGTTTAAAGTGTGAACTGTACAGTACAATGTTTGTATATTGTAGCAAGGTATATTGTCAAGTGAAAGACTGTAGAACTGTATATTGTAAAGGAGGTTCTTAATGTGTATGCTTACTTTTTCTTGTATTTACATTGAGTTTGCTTTAAAGGATTTTTAAAAAAACCCTTTACAAATGTGTGCTGAATACATTTCTGTCGTTGGGTGCAGAAGCAGTCAACAGTTACGAATGTTGACTTCAAAATGGGATGTACGTAACTACATGGAGATGGTTTTTTTTTTGTTTGTTTTTTTCCCCCCTCCTATGATGTATCACTGTATGTAATGACACCCAATGGTCTTGTGATGGCTTTTTGCCACTGTTGTGGCACTGTAAAATGCTACTGTATTCATCATGTAAAGAATACCTGGGGAGAAATATTATTTGTTCAATATGACCCTTTGTCCACTTCCCAAATATATTGTCACCACGATCTTGGAAGTCGTATTTACCAGGTTAGAGTGTAAGTCCTCTGTTGTGAAACCACAATTTGCGATTCAGTTGATTTTTTTTAAATGTTTGGGGTCTGCACTTTTAGGTGAATTGTGTATTAATCAAAACTTTCACAAAACATATAAATTAGATTTAGTGTCTAACTACGTTTTGTTTTTGTTAATACGTTTTTTTTTCATGTTACTGTCTTTTTTTTTCTTTCTTTTTTGTAATGTATGTTTGTATTTAACCATTAATGGAACGTGTGTTTAGTTTAATAGGCTTTGATTCAATCGGAATTGTCAAATGCAAGTTCTTAGAAATATTCTTATACTGCATATTACTCCAAGGAGAACCAAGATGGGCAGCATTTTTTTACGCGACTAGACAACACACCACATTTGGGGGTACAGTGATAGTATTTGAGGCATTTTTCTGATTGAATCCAGGCGCTAGATTAGGTGTGGTATTTTCAAGTCCTGGGGCACCCCTTCCTTTGCCTGTGCATGAGTGCTTTCTTCATATGTTATTGTAATTATCCCTTATTTGCACAAAATAAACACATAATCTCCACTCACAGATTTACTCTATTTGTACTTCAATGCTTCCACTACTTTTGGGAATTGTAGATGGCATTTAGTACGACAGGTTTATTCTTTTCCTGTTCTTACAGAAAACACTGCATATATAAACAGGTTACAGATTTAACAAATGAGACGGTGTCATTGATGCGAAACGCTAATGTGACACCGCCATCTTGTGGAGAATTTCCTGCTTTCTGAGTTACAATCCTCTTCTGTGAGGTGTTTCTCATCAAATAGTAGCTGCAGAAGAACAACTTTGATTCCTGAGTAGTAACGTTAAAAATGGCAAAGTAAATAAATGCTAATATTGTGTTCCGATAGAAGGCTACAGGGAAAAACACGTACAATTAAAAAATATATATAGCCAATTCCCTTGTGTAAAATGACGGCACGAATCGTCTTACGCAGCGTGAACATGCAAAGAATCTTCACGGGAGGAGGTGATTTACGACAGCTGTTGAAGCGTTTGTGGCAGAGTAGATAGTTCATTTGGTTTCCAAGGATACGCCAGAAGACATCCTTGTCAGTAGGCGCGAGGACCTCCGGAGGTGCGTTAGAATGGGTGGCGGGTAGAAGGTACGTTTAGTATGCTAACAGACCAAACTGGCATTTGAATGTTTTAACTTCGTTTTTAACGATTTTTCGGTAACAAAATCAAACAAACAAAAGTCCCCTCAGTCCGCCCACCACAACAGCAGATGTGTGTGCTAAAACAGCAAGGCCTGCTTGATATGCCACAATAGTTACTGGCTTTCTAATGTTAGCCGGCTAGCTAGCAAGTGCGAAACAAAACAGCACACCTGTGTGTTTATTTTAACCAGACAGCCAGCTAAGGCTTAGACGTTTTAGCAACACCTCCATTGTTTTACTGACCAAACCTGCCAAGTGAAGCTGTCTTCCGTTATAAATATGGGCAGTCATTAGCCACTGTTTGGTTTTTAGCCAGGGGGGGCATCAGGTCTGGACATTCAATTTAGCTAAATTACTGCCTTCTGTGACCTATTTGGACAAATGTCGTTTGGCTAGTTAGGGGTAGCTTGCAACCTGGTGGAAGGCAGTTTGGTGTCTTCGTTTTTCTTACCGTTTCCCTTCTCTTTCGTTTTAAGCCTTCCCAAGATAGCTAGCTAGCTTACTTGCTAACCCTAGCTAGCCATCTAGTTAGCTGCAGAACTGTATAACGTAGCAATTGCCGGACTTTGGAGCGAAGTCCATATAAGTTTTGTAAACTACTTGCTGTCTGCAGGGAGTCATGAGAGAGAAGACATGCGAAATAATGGTGCGACGTTTTAGAAGGCGGCATGATGGAAGAATCGGAAAAGGAAAGGCAAAATTGTAATGAAAGATCCCTTCAATGGCTCAACCGCTCAGACGACGTAGCGCCATCCAAGTTCTGGAAACTCACCGACTGCTTCTATTCTCTCAAGCAAACTTCCCAATCTGCGCAACTCCAGGTGAGGGAACTTAGTAATTTGCAAGCAAGCTATTAAGAGTAACGCATTGTAGAAATAACTAACAATACATTTACTTGGGAAGCTGAGAGTTAAGAATAACATTGAACTTGAATTAATTACCAGCAATAAAACAGTCCTCATCCTTACACAAGTGCATGCAGTAACCAAAGCAACTGCTGGCATTACGTTAGCGTCCCTCTTAATATTGGAAACGTGCTAATTGCTCATGCAGATGTTCTGTGTTTGTGTTTCACTAGAACGGTTACATGGAAGTCCGTAAGCCAGTGTTGGAGCTGAAAGATGTTCCTCCCCCTCCACTCCACAGTGCTTCTCAGCAGCCCCTCCCACTGGCTACGCTCCCTCTGTCTCCCCTTTGTCACCTCCCTCCTACGGACCCCCACTCGCCCCAGCCCGGTAACCCTAAAGTAAGCCTTTGCTCTCACTGTGAATCCAGCCTGCACATCCAGCAGAGCCCTGGCCCGCTCGAAGCCAGAGTCCACGGTCTTGGCGCTGTCGGTGGTGGCAGTAGCACCAGCAGCAGCAGCACTAATGCAAACACCGGTGGTGGCCCATCTGCACTTCACCTTTCTTACCCACGAGGCAACACCTGCTCCGCCGCCCCCTGCCCGGCGTCCCAGCTTCAGACGCCGCAGAGCTTCGGCCTGCAGGTGGCGTCGGTGGCCACGTCTCAGCCCGCCCCCTGCTGCGCTGGCCCGGTCCACTTCCACCCGTGGCCCTCCGCCCCCGCGGGCTGCGCGGTCCGGTCTCGCGCCTGCCTCCGCCCACGGTCCCCGTCTGGCGCCGCCTGGGTGCTGCCTCTGCGGTGGTGAGCGGCGGGCGGAGCAGGGTTCCCGTTTCCACGGTGATGTGGCCTCCTCTGTTCACCACTCCTCCACTCACCACTCCTCCACTCACCACTGCTCTAACCCTTTGCATCTCGGTGTCGAGCACACAGCCGTCTGTCTGAAAGGAACACACTGCTGCCACCAATGGTTGAGAAAGGTTGGTGAAACGCTCTCTGTGTGTACCAGGTGTACATAGTGTTAAAGGGTTAGTTATAAATAAACACCTCCCAGTTTAGTTGGTCAGACTCCCTTTTTTGATTTGTGTGAACAATCTGAGCCTGAGATAATTAGTGGCTTAGATGTATTTAAGCTGCCATTTGTAAAACCTTTGAGTGCAGGATTAGGCGTGTGTGTTCTCACTGGCAGCCGTGTATAGCAAATTTGGATGTGTGAAGCTTAACCTGCCTGGATACTTTTGAAGCATTTCCAAATGTTTAAGGGCTGTTTGATGGAAGCTCGCGTTAATAATCGAAAGGACCTCCGTTCAGACTGCACATGACCTCTAGAGACTGCTGCAGTTGCTCGTGACGCGTTACAGAGTAACTTTGATCAACTTAATTCCTAAAGTTCCTCTTTTTTTAAACTTGGTGCAGACTTTGATCAGTGGATGGTTGTAGCAATAAACATGTCCACAAGTCCAGATAACTTACCAGTTTGCAATCCTTGCTACGGCTTGAAGATCTTGTAAATCATCACACAAAAACTTCCAAATCTGTAGATTGTTCATAGGTGCCACGTTGCTGTTGGAAAGAGCCGAAGCTGGACTGAGCAAAGTCTTCTTTTCTTTCGCCCGTGCAGGGGTCGTTTGCCGCCGACCCCGAGAAGGTTTGGCCCAACATTCCCCCCCCCACAGGCCCATACAGCCCCAGCCCCCATCCCCGTGTGCAACGGCTGTGGCATCACCGGGGCTTCTGGAGACGGCCTCGTCCTGCACGCCTCCAGCAAAACCGGCCAGAAATACGGTCAGTGGACACACGAGGGTCTCTCTGCTTCAGGCCTGCAGAGCGGGGGTGGGGTTGTGTTTGAGCCACTTTATTTGTGATGGGCTCTCCAGAGAGCGGTGGGCAGGAGTCCCTGCCCCCTGTGGGCGTGTTCTGGGACATAGAGAACTGCGCGGTGCCCAGCGGGCGTTCGGCTGCCGGCGTCGTCCAGCGGCTGCGAGAACGCTTCTTCCAGGGCCACCGCGAAGCCGAGTTCATCTGCGTGTGTGACATCAGCAAAGAAAACAAGGCCGTCATCCAGGAGCTCAACAACTGCCAGGTACACACACACACACACACACACACACACACGCACCTGCAACACCAGCTTTGCGTCATCAGATGTTTTTAATAGGTTTGCTTGTCGTTTTGTCCCCCCCCCAGGTGACCGTTGCTCATATAAACGCGACGGCCAAAAAACGCGGCCGACGACAAACTGCGGCAGAGTCTACGGCGCTTCGCGGAGACCCACACGGCTCCCGCCTCCGTCATCGTGGTCTCCTGTGAGTCCCTCCCGACAAATGACAACAGGGCGGGTCCCTAGGGAAGTACTTACTAGGTCGCTGAGTGGGCACGTTGAAACTCGGGTGGCTAAACCCGTTGATTAATTTGTCCTTGAGTTGTTAAGACCATGGTGGTGAGATGTCAGTGGAACGAATAGGTGAGGCTTACCGTTATGGAGACTTAAGGCGCCCCCTGCTGGTGTACGTCCTCACTTGTGCCCCCCCCCGTGTGCTCGTCAGCCGACGTGAACTTTGCCAGCGAGCTGAGCGACCTGCGTCATCGCCATGGCTTCCAGGTCATCCTGGTGCACAAGAGCCAGGCGTCTCCTGCCCTCCTGCAGCACGCCAACGTGCACGTGCCCTTCGAGGACCTGGTCTCGGAGCTGCCACCCAGAATGCTCATCAAGTCGCAGGTACGCATCTCTAAGCCCCCCCCCCCGGGGGCGGCCTTGTCTCCATCAACACTAGTTGCTGTTGTACTGGCATTGCTCATAAAATGCTTCAGTGAGCAGTCTGATGCGTATTCAACTAGAACTGTAACTGACACTGACTTTGCATTTATGAATGTCAGCCTGCTCTTTAAAAATAAGTGTATATTAAAACACACACACACACACACCAGCCCATCCAGGTGAGTATGGCACAGTTTCTATACCAACACAGTACCTCAGTGTGACTTTACCTACGCGGCAACCATAATATTGGTTTGTTTCAACCAGTACTGGTAAAACAAACAAACGCGCTACACTACACATCAGTTATTATTTTTTTCTTTTCCCCTTCAAAGATGGGAATAGATGCAGGAGTCAACCCCAAAAAAAGCGCCTTAAACTTCTCAAAACAAGTAGCTACCCCAGCAGAACGGTCCCACAACACCTAGAGCACTGCCTCTCTCTCTCCCCCAGCCCTGTTTCAACCTCCTCTTTGTGCACAACCTCCCCACGCACCGCGACGCCAAGGCCGTCAGTAGCAGGCTTCAGCGCCTGTCCAATAACTGCGGCGGGAAAGTGCTGGGCGTGTCCGGCGGCACTGCCGTGCTCCGATTCGCCAGCGCCGAGGCGGCCGAGCGCGCCCGCAAGCGCATGGAGAACGAGGACGTCCTGGGGAACCGCATCACGCTCTCGTTCTCCCCCGACGGGCCGCAGGAGGAGGAAGAGGAGAGGCCTCGGCCCCCCGCCGCCGCCCTCTTCCTCCCCGTGGAGAAGCCGCGGTCGCCGCGGCGCCCCAGGCGGGCCTCGCGCTCGTGCCAGAGCGGCAGAGACGCGGGGGTAAACGTTCCTGAAAGACCCTACAGCCCCAGGAAGGGGGGGCATGCCTCGTCTTGCAGCCCAGTGATGAAGGTCCTTCCCCAGGTCAGCAGCGCCACGATGCCTCCCGTCTTCGTCCGTTCTCCAGCTCCAGCCGAGATTACCCCACTGCCACCCTGCTTCCCGGCATCTTAAACCTCTGGGCCCACCGATCCAGCACGTCCCCAACAAACACCAACAGACCAGAAGCCTGATGCTAATTTGGCCCCTCCCCAATCTAAACGTAGTGGCGAGTGTTTGCTGGGCAGTGTTGGGTCAGTGTGTTGAGGGTCACTGCGCATGTGTCTCCCTGCTTGCTCCTGATCCCAGACCTACCTGCAGATCCCAGAGGATCCAGATCTCACCCTGGTTCTGCTTGCATCCTCCCGCCTTCATGCGCAGGACCTGCAGTGCCAACTCTAGCAGACTTCAGTAGTAATAATCTGATGCTAATCTGAGATCTAATCCCATTTCTCCCCTTGCTCTTCAGCCATTTGAGCTCTCCTGCCCTTTCATTCATATGCTTGCTCTTCTCCGCCAACATTTTGTCCACCGCCTTTCTGTACCTCCATAAAGCAAACATGTCCGTTTGAATGGCATTGCTGTTGTAAGAAAAACCTCTCCAGCTATGCAAAACTCTGGCCTTCCACAAATTCCTTTAGCTAAGAATCTGGTTTTAACCTTAATGAATTGGATCGAAATTGGGGAAACGCAAATTTTTTTTTTCTCCCCTCCTTCCTTTTGAGGTTTGACCCCCATGTTGTCATGGAGACGGCCTTTCTGGCAACAGCAATAAAAGCATCACCTTGGTCCGTATCCTTTGAGTTGTCTCATCATTTGACTCGCTTGCCTCAGGATGTGAGCGGCGTGGAGTCTAAGGCCCGGATGGGCCTTCCTCCGGATAAGGGCCGCGCCTCCTCCGCGTCTCCTCAGGCCAATGGCCCCGCCCCTCAGCTGCATCCAGCTAAGCCCAGCTTCACAGAGCTCCAGCACCGCGGCCGCAGGTACTACAACTCCCACAGTGCCTTTCTGCCCCGGCCAGGATTCCACATGGGTTGGAACTGAGCAAACATTTACTTTCGTCCTGTGCTGCTGTTTTTGTGGTGCAGCGGGAAAATGGTAGTGATGAGAGGGTGCTAAAAGGGTTTCGTGTGTGTGTGTGTGTGTGTGTGTGCGCGCTCGCACGCAAGACGAGATTCGTGCAGCTTACGTGGTGCTGCAGACTCCCCCCTGGAGCCGTTCCAGGTGAGCACTCCATCGGCCTTCAGCAAGCTCAACCTCCACACCTCCTTCAGTCCGCTGATCTTCCCCCAGGGCACCTGGTCCTCAAGGTGAGGGTCCTTAATGCCGATGTGCGCGCACATGCGCTCTCCGTCCTCTTAAACCCGCCCGCTGTGTTAAACGCCGGCGTCCCTGTCGTGTTTTCAGGAGCGCGTCTCCGTGCCTGTCCAACCGCTCCTCCCCGCTGAGTGTTGCCACGCGTAGCCCCTGTCCTGATTCCCAGCCCGAGCCCTTCTCTGACGGCGCGGACGTGCAGGTGGCCAACCTCGACTACAGGATGTCCCGCAAGGAGTTGCAGCAGATCCTGCTCGACACGTTCGCCAAGCACGGCAGGGTGAGGGAGAGCATGCGAGGCCCCCCCCTCACGCGGGAGGTCGATCCAGCCGCACACAGCCACGTAAACCTCAGCCTTGAGGTCAGGAACCGCGTATGCAGGAAGGTCACGTCTCGGCAGTGTGACTGAATATTGGAGAAACATGGAGAACCTACCTACTTAGCCATTTGGTTTAATACCAGCATGTACAACACGTTCGATGTCGGTCCAAGCTGAGCTGTTCCTTTACGCTTTAGTCTGTCGCGCTAGAGAACTGATCTCCACAACATCTGCGTCCTGCGTCTGTCCGCCTGTGCGGGCAGCGGGTTTCGTTTACGGGTTCTCTCGTCCTGCAGGTGAAGAGCGTGGAGCTCAGTCCCCACACAGACTACCAGCTGAAGGCCAAGGTGCAGATGGGCTCCCTGCCGCAGGCCATCGGCGCCGTCAGCGTCCTCCACCGCTACAAGATCGGCACCAAGCGCATCCACGTCTCTCTCATCACCGGCGCCAATAACAAGTCCCTCGCCTGTCTCGGGTAGCGGCTCCCGACGAGACGTTCGAGTCTTTACTGCCTCCGTGCCACACGGGGGAGCTGTTGTTTATTTGTTTTTTTTTTCCTCTGATTTTTCTCTACAGCTCTGAGATCATAAGTATTCTGCAGGATTCTCCAGCCAACTGTCTTCCACTCTTCAAGTTCACAGAAATTTATGAGAGAAAGTGAGTTGCTTTCATCACTGTGCGCGTGCAAATTTAAGGCATTTTCGACAGACGTCTCCTTATCCAGAGCAATTTGCATATTCATGAGCGTGGCGGTAAATTTCACTGCATGGGCTTCGAACCCACGACCTTGGCTGCCATCTTTCTTTACATTTTTGCCCTCCCTCCACAGGTTTGGCCGCAAGCTGGCGGTGAGCGAGCTGTACCGGCTGCCGGAGGTGGTGGCGGTGCGGGAGCAGGGCGGAGGTCGGCTGGTGTGCCTCCTCTCCGGGGGCCTGGCTAGGCACAGCCCGCTGGGCTCCTCCCAGTCCCACGAGGGCTCCTCCACCAGCGGCAGCCCCGTGGTGTTCGAGGAGCTGGAGTACCACGAGCCCGTCTGCAAGCGGCACTGCACGCAGCACCACTTCAGGTAGAGGGACCTCGGGTGTAGAGGCCCCAGCTGCAGGACGACCGCCGTTGGCTGGAGTGACATCCAAAAATATCTTTACTGTGTTACTGTGGAGTGTCTGGTACTGATCTGAATAATGTTTGTATTCGAATGTTTTGTTCGCCACATGGAGCTAGAGCCTGCCTCATTATGCAAAATTTGTTGACTCATCAATGGGAGGAGGGGCTTATTATGCTAAAACTCTTGTGTGTGTGTGCGCATGTAGCGAGGCGGACTACGACCCTGACGCGTACAAGATCCCGTTCGTGGTGGTGTCTCTGAAGTCCTTGGCTGCTCACGTGCACAGTTTACTGCAGTCCCATGAGGGCACCGTCCCCTTGCTGAGGTAACGCGAATCCCCACAGCGTTAGCGTGTCACGTTGCGTTACCTGGCCAACGGTTCTAATCGGCCCCAACCAGCTCCTCAGGAAGAATGCGCGCTGCTTATTTCTCTAGGGATGGTGCGTGCTTTTCCAAACCCTTGTCTGTCCACTCAGTTTCCCAGAATGCTATGCGGCAGAGTTCAGTCCGCTCGCCGTAGCCGAGGAGGGGGCGCTGGAGGGGAGCGTTCCGTTGGAACATCTGATCACCTGCGTACCTGGCATCACCATAGTAACTGCGCAGAACGGCTTCAAGGTCATCAAATGGATCCACAACAAGCCTCCTCCGCCCAATGCAGGTGTGTGGGTGGGTGTGTCGGTCTAGGGGTGTAGGTGGCTGGTGTGTGCGCACGCGCAAACTTCTCTATTCTTTTCCACAGCAGCCATTTAAAGTTTATTACATTTCCTCTGTATTTTCTAAATGATAAATGCGTGTCGAGCAGCGACACTGCTGCTGCTGAAAGAATGGCCAGACTAGAGCAGACCGGGGCTCTGTTTTCCCCCCCCCCACCCTCTCGCCCCCTGCAATGCATGATGGGCTTTTGCTCCCAGATTGCAGGGCTCGAGCTGGCGTGGGAGGAGCGCATGGTGTTTCTGAAAGGCAAATCCAAGAACGTCCCCGTTAGCAAAAAGCCTGCCTGCCTCTCTCTACCCTCAATCTGCCACCTTCGATTAGTTTACGAGTCAAAAGCTTTATGCCCGATCCTGTGAGTTGTGTGGAATAACCAGCAGTGTGCATCAGTCAGACTGGACTGCTCTGGAACCTTCTGAAGGGGGTTGTTGTGAGATGGGTTTTTATTTATTTAGGTTTTGCTTGTGAGTGTGTGTGTGTGTGTGTGTGTGTCCTTTCATGAAAATGAAATTCAGCAGCACATTGAAACCATGAATAAAAATCCCTTGTCCCCTAACACACTGTAGTGTGTGTGTGTGTGTCACGCAGACCTGTGGCTTCAGCGTTGCAAGAGTCCGGTGGGTAACCCCCAGCTGGTCCAGTTCAGCCGGGAGATTGTGGATCTGATGAAGAGCCAGCCTTCCTGCCTCATGCCCATCACCAAGTTCATCCCTGCCTACCACCACCACTTTGCCAAGCAGTGCCGCGTCTCGGACTACGGCTACTCCAAACTGCTGGAGCTGCTGGAGGCCGTTCCTCACGTCCTGCAGGTTGGAGCTTTAGGGACACTGGCTTTGGTAACGTAGGTCGTCCGTCTCCCTGTTCTGGGTGTCTTCGTGGATGTTCGACAGGAAGGCACTGGTGTAGAGGTCCAAGAAGAGGCAGTATTGCACTGAGGAAGAGCACCTGTTGGAGGACTGAGTTGTTTTGTCCACACCCTCAACGTGTCTGTGTGTGTGTGTGTGTGTCCTCCACAGATCCTGGGTTTGGGCTCTAAGCGGTTGCTGACCCTCACACACAGGGCACAGGTGAAGCGCTTCACGCAGGACCTGCTCAAGCTGCTCAAGTTCCAGGCCAGCAAGCAGGTGGTCATCAAGGACTTCATGCAGGCCTACCATTGGTCAGTCTCTTTCCCCACGGTGTGTTTGTGCCACTGCTGCCTTTGGGTTTGGCTTGCCTAGAACTGACATCCCCAGTTCTATGCAAACCTTTTTCTCAACATCCTCCAGAGAATTGGCACCACGAGGGCACCAACTCTGGGTTTGCCTGGGGAAAACTGTGGAAGCGTAACCAAGAGATCACGACTCATTAGTATACTTCGTCTTGTATATATGGTAAGCGTGCGTGTGTGTCTCCACGGTGACAGGTGCTTCTCCAGAAACTGGCAAGTGGTTGACTATGGCATGTGTGACCTGATGGATCTGTTAACGGAGATTCCCGACACGACGATCACCATCACGCAGCAGGATTCGGACACGCTGATATCCGTGCCCAAGAGAGGTGCCGCTTCCTCACACACCTTCAGAGTGACGCTGCTCCCCTAAGCAGCTCTGTTACACGAATCCGAACTGACGCGTGGCGGCGAAGTTTGCGAAAAGCCGACCAGAAGTTCTGTAAAATACTAACTAAACACTCTAGTTTTATTTGCACGTAGATTCTAATGCTGGTGTGAGAAACGTCTTGTCCAAGGTTCCTTGAGGAACTAGATGGCTGTTTTTTTTTTTCTCCTCCTCTGAAACCACGCCCGGTGACCGTGTGTGTTTGCGTGTCCCCGTGCGTGTTTGGGGTCCGGCAGATCGCACGGCGGAGGAGGTGGAGCACACGTGGCAGTTCGGGAAGGAGGTGGTGGACCTTCTGCGCCACCAGCCGCATTTCCGCATGCCCTTCTGCAAGTTCATCCCCACCTACCACCACCACTTTGGGCGCCAGTGCAAACTGGCCTACTACGGCTTCTCCAAGCTGGTGGAGCTCTTTGAAGCCATCCCTGATGTGCTCCAGGCGGGTTTCCCCCGACTCTACGCTTGTCGTTTTTTTTTTTTTTTTGGTGAGCGTTCTTTTAATGCCCCCATCTCGCGCGGCAGGTGCTGGAGTGTGGGGAGGAGAAGGTGCTGTCTCTGACGGAGGTGGAGCGGGTCAAAGCTCTGGCCGCCCAGCTGGTGAAGCTCCTGCGTGCTCAGAAGGACTGCAGCCTCCCCGTCAGCCAGCTGCTGACGGAGTACAGCAAGACGTTCGGCTACGGCCTCCGCCTGCAGGACTACGACGCAGACACGCTGCCCGCCCTGCTCGCCAAGCTGTGTCACGTCGTCAAGGTGCACGCCGGCCCGATCCTCGGACCTGGTTCGGGACTCTTTTCCCCTCTAAACGAGGACGCTAATCGCCCGTTCTCTGGCGCCCGCGCCTCCCCTCTCAGGTGGTGGACGGGGCGGAGGAGAAGGAGGTGCAGCTCATTAACAGGAAGTCTCTGCGTGCGCTGACCTCCCAGCTGCTGCCTGTGATGATGTCGCTGCCGAACGAGCACGACTGGATTGGGGTGGAGACGCTGCGCAGGCAGTACGAGGCGACGTACGACGCGCCGCTCAACCCTTGCGAATACGGCTTCGTCTCGCTCGGCGAGCTGCTCAAGAGTCTGCCTTATCTGGTGGAGGTACGAGAACCTGCTTGGTTCCCTGATGTTTCTACACAAGCACGCAGCAGTAAAACTAAAATTTGAAGCGTCGTGAGGTTTCCCCCCCAAGTGTCCCATGCATGAAGCAATAGTTTCTTAAATAGCGAGAAAACTGTTGAACAAAAATCTAGTTTAAACCATTTCCTTCCCCTCCATCCTCCTCCAGCTGTTTGATGGCGAGGACGGCTACGGCAAGCCGGAAGAGTGCGTGAGGCTGACGCGTCTGTACCAGTTTGCCAGAGAAGTCCGCGCCCTCCTGCACACCTACCACTACAACCAGATCTTCCTGAGCGAGTTTTGGGCCGCCTTCAGCAAGTACACGGGCCGCGAGTTCCAGTCACGCGACTACGGCTACGCTACCCTGGACGAGCTCCTGGCTGCCGTACCGCAGGTACTCGCTCAGTAAATGCCCTCTCTGCTTCTCCTCTTCAGAGATCATCATCTGCAGAGCAGATCCTTGTGCGGAGTTTGATTAGACTTCCTAGATTACTTCTACAGTACTTTTTCTCATTCAACTCGATGAGGCTTTGATTTTGTAAGTGCCCTGATCACACAGCTCGAGTATAGAGATCTGCTTCATGGTAACCAACGCTACAGTTTTCTCCACTGCAGTTTTATCCTGCAGCCTTGATTTTGTCGTGCCTGCTCGACCAAGACGGTTCTACACTTCCATCCATGTGTTTTTTCTTTCTTTTAATAATTCTTCGTAACAGGTAGTGTGGATCAAAGGTCACGGCCACAAGAAGATCATAGTTCTGAGGAACGATATGAAAGGTGAGGGCGCATATGAAAATTCATCATGGGGTCAAGAGTTTGGCCGAGCAGAGGTCATGTTTATATTCCACGTTCTGCCAAGGAACAAAAGAAGGAAGACGTTAGTCGCGTAGGTCTTGTAAGGGGGGGCGTCTGTGACCCCACCCAGCCTTGATCCCGGGGTCACCAGGGGACAAACGTCTGCTCTGAGTGCCACTTCCCTGGCTCTGAACACGCATTTGCCCTGTCTTGGATTAGTTCACATGCAACTGTGATGGCTATAGACAAACTGCCGGGGTGTGTTTACCTACATTTCAGTGTGTGTGTGTGTGTGTGTGTGTGTGTGTGTGTGTGTGTGTGTGTGTCCAGCACGCAGCAGCCCTGCTAGCACAGAGAGTCCTCAGCCCGAGGAAGCCCCAGGGAGCCACAGCCCTGCAAGCACTCAAGAATCCAGCACACACAGCCCAGGTGAACCAACACACACACACCTTAGCAGTCTCTGGTAGTATTGACCAGTGTTATAGGAGGGTGGATGGGAATGCAACAATGAAGGACTAATTGTGCCAAACCAGGAACGGTATCAGCATTCACCCCATCTTGTCCTACATCTGTGTTTTAGTTTGGGTGGATAAACTCTCATTTCCTGTCTTTCCAGCCTCAGGTGTCAGCCAAGGGGAGGCAGAGCTGCTGTACCTGAACTCTGCCTCTCCGGTGGACCTGCTGTGTGGGCCCGTTCCGTCCTGCCTGCCCTCCCCTCAGCTCCACCCTGACCCGGTTCTGCTGCAGCACCGGGACCTCATTCGCTTTGAGGAGCAGTCGCGCATCCAGCCCGCAGGGGGTGCAAGTGAGCAACATCTGCTCCACAACTGCCAACCCCCAGCAGCTCGGTTGCCTGCTGACCGCGCCGCAGAACATCTCAAAGCTTCAGACGCTGAGGACCAAACTCCAGATATATCCGTCATCGCCGTTTCGAGCGTTCAAGGTGATGCCGTGCCTCAAACTGCAGATACTGAATCGTACAGCACATCAGCCTCGGTGGTAACCAAACCACCACAACCACCCAACGTCAAGCCCTCTGCTACAGACAGCCCCAGCAAGAGAACCTTCCGGAACAAAGTCAGGCTAGCAGCTAACTTCTCCTTCTCCCCCGCCCCGTCGGTCTAAAACCTTGTTCTTCCGTCAAATTGAGATTGCGTTTTCCTTGCTTCAAGCTTTTTACAATGAGCCAACACGTTTAATCCGTGTCGTAACAAGTAAGACGAGGGACCCTTCACTACCGTGGCCAAAGAGGACTGGGCTTAGTAACAGTTGACGGTCACCCAGAGCTTCTCTGTGCTATATGCCTTCTCCTTTGCCAGAGGCTCTGAACCTCAGTCCCGGGGGAACCCTCAACCATGATCAGTTTCAGAGTTTTACTCCCAGAACACATTACCAAGCCCTCCATGAGTTGTGGCACTTGTGCTAAGGCTGGGATATCTTTGAAACTGCCGTGGGTCCCCCAGGGCTGGCGTAAAGGGCCCCTGGCCCGTGCCATACACGGTTTGCTGCTGCTTTTTCAATGTGCTGGTTTAGGTCTGTGTTCATGTCTTTGTGGCCTTTTATTTTATGGGTCCCTGTTTTGCCTGTTCTAAAGTTTGTTATATCTGGAGTCATAGAGTTCTGTGTTGTGCTGCAAACGATGTTTTCTTTCTTTATACCTGCACCCTCTAAACATTTGAATCGATATTTGAAACACCTCTGAGTTAGCTGTAGCTGAGGGATCAGCTTTTGGTTATCAAAGTTTCACCCCAAAATTTTTTTTTCTCTCTATTTGGGAAGGAGGGGGCACTCAAGACTCTGGTTTTTGTTGGGTTTTTTTTTGGGGGGGGGGTCAAATGAATTTGCAGTAATGTGAAGATTTTCCTGAACGTTATCGTCCACGTTATCATGGCTATTACAAAAGGCTTTTATAGTCATTTATCCATCATCTACATGGAGAGGTTTCACAACATCATAATAACAGTAAGCTGACAGGGACGTTCACTAGACCCATGGTAAGCTTGTGGATTTTTAACCCAGTGATTTACCTTCCTTTGTGTTTATAAGGCATTGGTAATTATTTCTGTACTCTAGTATATTTTAGAGTTTGAGATCTGAACCCGTTTTTGCCCTAAAACTAATTGGTTTCAAATGCCTTACTGCATTTATCTTTAATAGACTAAGTTTGGACTTAACCAAATAGGATTGGAGTTTAGTTAAATATCCTAATGTCTCGAGCAAGACGTATCGCGAGATATTAAGTGGACGTTGGCTTGAACTAGGTTTACCAGCTTCCTAAGGCTAATGGCACAAGACATGCATGTAGGATAAGAGGTCCTTAGCAGGGTTAGCAGGTCCTTAACGTTGAGGTCCTTAGCAGGGATGATGCTCACACTTCTACAGATAACATCGGCAAAAAAAAGGGAGTCTGGTTGGCCTGTGCGAAACCACTGGGAACTGGTCTCGGCAGTCAAAACGGAGGTGAAACCTTGTTAACTGCTACAGGCCAAGCAGCTCCAGCAAAGTAGCAGTTGAGACGTTTTAGCAAAGTAGTCTGCAGTTTTAGTTGGTTTTTGGTATGAAATTTTATATGCACGTGGTGCATAGATGATTTCATGTGCGATGTTAAGAGTGGCTGACTTGGTAAGATGTGTAAGTTTTAGGAATTTATTTCGAGCGTTTTGACTGCAGGTCATGCTAACGAGAGCTTGGGTTCGGCTTAGCTGCTCTGCAGAAGAAGTCAAGGTTGTTTCCTGTAACCTTGATCGGTTTTGTTGGCGTCCGTCAGGAAGTCACCGTGTATTCTCGTCCGACACGCACGTGGAGCTCCCGGACGAGATTAGCGATTCGCTTTTAAAGCTCCTTGGAGTCAGACAGGGTGGGAACCGCTTGACCGGAAACACCACAGCATCGGGGGGGGGGGCGACACCGAGTCCCCCTGATTGGGCCTGAGCCTGGCTTTTACAATGGCTTGTATCAGCCGTGGCATCATGGGAGAAATCGAGAGTGTTCCTGGAGCACTCGCCGCCCTCTGCACACAGCATTGACGTACGTAGAGCTCTTTCCGCCCGTGGCCACCTTGTTTAGTGCTTGCTTTTGGAAATAGACATAGAAGCCAGGACTTTTCCTGCATGGTGTTGGTGCTGCCTGGTTTATCCCAGCAAAGGACCTAGAATTAACTGACGACAAGCTACCACTGGGGTCTAGATTAGGGTGAAGTGGACCGGAGAAGCATAAGATGGATTGACCTTTTTCCTTTTTTTTTTTTTTTTTTTTTTTTCTTCTTCCTCTTTATGAAAGCGATTCATTTTGAAAATATAAAGAAGGTACTCCAACCTGCTGGTTACCAAAATGGCTGCCTTTGTATTTATTTGGTTTTTGTGAGTTGTTGAGGCTCTGCTGTAGGTTTCATGCAGTCTAATCCAGGCTTATTTATATCCCTGATTGTAAGTTTTCAGCTCACAAATGTTCTTCATCTACCAACTCGCCACCACAGGGTGGCTGCATTTCATCCTTTATCGGACCATGATTTAAAGAATCCTGTAGGAATTTTTAGAGCACATAATTTTTTTTTAAGATTATCAATGGCCTGATATTTCTTTCACCGACGTAATCATTGCCTGATCCACTGTGGCCTTAACAAGCCCTAAACCTTCAGTTAAGTTTTGAGGAGAAATATGCCCTCAGTTACAACTACCACAGAGGGGTCGGAGGGGTAGTAGGGGCAGTAAACATCTTTTTGTTTATCTTGAGGAATACACTAACCTTGTTTACTTATGCACATTTGCATAGTTTTCATTGCTCGTTGTTAGGCTGGTCGTTTAATTTAAAGAAAAAAAAAGAAAAAAGTGGGGACTTTGTGGTTGATGTTCAGAAGATATTCAGTGTTGCAGTCGTAACCGCGGTTTAACGAGGACGCGGCGTGTTTAGGCTCACGCCTGTGTCCTCGTGGACCAGCTATGTGTTTTGACATACTGTCTCTGTGCAAGAAGTGCAATTAAAACGAAAGTACTTTTGTTGTTCGTGTCAAGCATCGGGAATGCCGAATTTAGTTCCATCTTATCCCCCCCCTCAAGTAAATTGGATGCCTAGTAGACGATTGTGTTGATTTGTTAAACGACTGTAAAATGAGACGTTGCACAGGCCCTGGATCCCTGTGCAGTTATTGCCACGGCAGATGTGAAATGTTCTTGGGTTAACCCGCAACCCTCCTCGCGCCTCGCTTGCTTCTCGTGCTAAATGAGTGTGCATGCTGTTATTGTTTCCCTGTGCTAGCCTGGTGTCCGTTTCTCCGTCGGGAAGTCACTCAAGTGGTATCGATAGTTTGTGGAGTTACTAAGCAGTTTCAGTTAATAAATTTCATGAGCATTAGGCCTGACTCCTTATTTCTGAAATGTGAATGGTTTGAAAACCTATAGTATTTTGCATTTATTAAGTTAGTTATTTTATTGGCCCTGCTTCAAACCATGAAATCAACTGTATGAAATAAATTCCACAATCATATTTTAGGTCTAAAACATTTAATGTCTCAAGTGCTACAAAATACACATGCAGCAAGACCCCGAAAGAAGCTTTTATTGAAACATGTATGTACAGATAATTTTTCAGCACTTCTGTGTTTATTCACACTGCGGGATCTTGCGCTGCCGGTCTCAGGAATGTTCATGGTGATTTCACGGTTCCTGAAGTTTGCAATATTTACCGTTTCAAAAAAAACTTAAGCTCACAAACACCGAATAAGTGAGTAAGATACACAACATAAAACCCGTTAGCTAATCATTAGCAGTTGAACCCTGTATTTACAGATTACGTTACTGAACTGGACCGAAATCATTTCGGTAATGGAATATTGCACAGAAGAAATGGAGAATCTGAAGATGGAGTCCGTAAAGAAACCGGTAACATGCTTCCTTTACAAGTAAACACAGACCTGACGTTATCAGAACGGGAGTTAACCCAAGATTTGGGAAGCGTTACTGCACTTTCAACAAACAGACGATTCCAAAGGCTGTAGGGTTGTAAGTCTGCTTACTGCTGGAAGCTACGAGTTTTACCTTCAGCAAGCACTTCATGACTCTTGACTACGTTATGTTTTGTGTTCGGGTTTTAATGCAGTTTTGTGGACGAAGACCCAACTACCGAACCTGCAAACAACAAATATCCAGTTGAATCATAGATCTTAACTTAAAGGGCTTTCAATAGATGCATACAAGTGTGTAAGTGTGCGCTGTGCACTCATTATTAACCGGTGCAACAGCGGTCATGGATCTCGGGGAATAAAATGGGTTCTTGGAGCCAATGAGTTGTGCTTGTAGAAATCTTTTGAACGGATCACTACTGATCTATTTCACATGTTCTTGACAAGTCTGGTGTCCGCAACTATTCTGGATTGGAGAATTTCCTACTGGATCTTTTCGCCTCTTTAGTGTAGGTCCATGCATAAAACCCAGAAACTGGCTGTACATGCTTTGTGTCTAGAAAAGCTGAATTTGAACCACAATTCTCTATGTAAGGACATGGTCTGATTTAGGGTTAGATAAAGTGATTTGAGATCTGCCAAGGAAGTTTCACCACTTGGGGGAAAAAGCATTTTTCTGTTCCTTCTAATCAGTGCTTGCCGACTGCAGAATTAAAGAGCCTTCGTTGTCTTCCAACTTTCATAAATAAAGTATCTCAAAACGAATCTGTACTCCTGGAATCTGAATCTGTACACTGGAATTCTAGATTTCTCTTGTCAAGCAAGTTCCAGCACACACACAACAGATTCTGGAATTCAAGTAGTTCTAGAAAATTCTACAATGTCTGTCCTTTTGGCCTGACTGGGACATTTCATTTTGAGATTCAGTCAGCAATTCAAATATTAATTTTCCTCCAGTTTACATGAAGCAATAAATATAGGTGGAGGTGAGATGGGGGCGGCGTTAGCACTCCTGAAACGTGCTGAGCAAATTAAAGGTGGCACCACATCTGCTATGTGAAGGGGGAAAAAAAAAAACCATGTCCGCACCAACCTGATTAACCCCAAATAGGAGAATCTTTTCCTGAAACAGACTGACCGTAGCCCGTTAAGAGAAATGGTGAAGATTTTTACATGATGGCACACTGCGTGGTTCCACAGCAGTCCTTTATGATGGCTATGCTGGCCTTTGTAATGGACGGCTTATTGGGGGGAGGTTCTGGCGCTGACTTTCTCACTTTCCGTGGACCTAGAAAAGAAGCATGAGGAGGTTGAGGTACACACAAAATTCATATCTACTTCAACCATATAACGCACTGCATTACAATCCAGTTCCAAATATCTCTACATTAAAATGTTCTTGATAATTTCATAAGGGCCTTTATATAGGGCTTCAGTCAAAAGCCACTCACATCAACACATTTGTTTGTTTTTTAAGGTCTGGTATAACACTGAAGTGTCGTACATTCTTAACGCTTTATAGTTCTGAGAGCTGAGCAAGTGTGTGTGAGGTTGGGGGTCCGGGCTCCTCGTGGAACCACTCACTCTGCACCACTCTGTCCAGCTTGTCCAGTTTGCCCAGTTTGTCCAGTGGCGTGAGTTTCAGCCGGAGGAACTCCGCCATCTCCTTGTCTTCCTCCTGTTCCCTGCAGAGAGGCGGAGGGATGGGGAGAAGCCCCCGCAGGAAAAGCAGCAAGGGGGGGGGGAAGGAGGATTCGGGGTTGAGATGGAAAGAGAGAAATAGGGAGAGGATAAAAAGAGCAGAAAGATGTTTGAATGAGTCACAGAGCAGTGTGAACTGCCACCGAATCACAGAGGCGTTGATGAGAGATCTCGCTCTGACACCACTAACGAGCTTCAGCATCCTCAAAGAAACAGAACTTTCTCGTCCCTATGCAGTTAGAATGAACAAATGTTGGGAAATTTGATACAATTAAGTCTGCAACTTCAGCACTACACTGCACTTTTGTTTATCATGTTAATGATTCATTTACCATTTTTTTTGTTGTAATAGTTTCATACAGGCCCTGGCTGTTATTGCCAGTTCTCACCCCATCTCCAGTTCCTGCCCCCCCCCTCCAGTTCCTGCCCCTTCTCTAGTTCTTGCCCACTCCCCAGTTTTATCCTTTGTCTATCGTGCCATCTCTCCCTCCCACACCTCAATCTCTCCACCTCTGCGTCGTCAACCAGAAAGTCCCTCTTCTCCACCAGCTTCTGGATCTTCTGGATCAGCTCCTCTTCCTTCTGCCGGTGCTTCTTGTTCTTCTCCCTTTCTGAAGAGAAAACGAGAAACGAGGCGTTGGGAATCTGGAGCGCGCTTGGGAGAGTTCAGTCGCGGCGTAGTCACGACATTCGCAGTTGCTCTTTCCCCACTGATGTTTCCTCCATCGGGACTGAGAAGATGGAGACCTTCACATTATGACTACTGTGCTGTGCGTCAAAGACCAAATGTTTAGTTCACAGAATAACAAAACTGATGACTAATAGAAAGTGGTTCAGCATACATGACTAAGCACACCAAATCAATTGGTGTGCCCAATTAAATCATTGCCTGCATTAATGATTTTGCGCAAATGTAATTAAAGTCCTATGGAATTTCGTTCCTATGGAAGTTGTTGGACTACGGATGTCTCCACACGTCCTCCGTAGTCCGCTGGGATTGGCGTGGATTCTCTGCCGCCGAAGCAGCGGCAGGTGGGAGGGGTTAAAGGTCATTGGGCGTAGAAAAAGCCAGATCAGCTGATTTCTCCCTGAGAAAACTTGCATCCTGCTTCATCCTACAAGCATCTCTAGGACATGAAGACATGTCCCACATGTGCACATACTGCCATGCTACACAGTTCTCTCTGGCAGTCACGTTTACAGTATTTCTCAATCCTACAAGCCAGATGAAGTCCCAGGCTGACTTTAAGAACTTGCTACAGATCTTCACTTCCAGGTTTGTCCACATCCCCTCCTCCTCTTACATCCCTTATTGAGTCAACGACTCTTCTCCCTCCCTTTTGGCAACACCACAGCAACAGTCTCTGTGGTTGAAAATAGCAAGTGCCCCGCGATAACAACGGCACCCTCCAGACCGTTCTCGGCTGTGGCCGAGAAAAGATCGAACGAAATGAGAAGACTGACGTCCCGGGGGCCGGAGACGCAGGTGTGACGGGCGGGGGGGGGGCGTACCTGGCAGTGCCACGATCTCACGCAGTTCCTGTTTCAGGGCCATGATGTCTCTGCACAGCTGAATATCGTCCATCCTGCACACAAAAAGCGCGTTTTTCATTCAACAGCGTTTTCGTTTTCTCTCGTGCGCGCGTTCCGATTGCGTTTTATACGAAAGGCTTGCGAGGGCCTTACGGTCTTGGCTGTGAGCAAAAACCATATATCTCCTGCATTGTCCTTGTATGCGTACCGATATATGTGTCGTGTGTATGTGTCCTTGTCCAGATGCAGATTTTATGTTCCACATTAAATAGAAGGTAGGGAGTCAGAAAATGTGCCAAATTCTACCTCATTTTATATCCAAACATATTCCCAAGACCACTGTCACTCTCTTAGACCATCTCCATCTCCATTACTCCTGAACTCCACCATCAGACCTTCAACAAAAGGGCGTCAGGTCAGAACAGAACTCCCACCATGACCTCTCCGAAGGCTTCTCCTCTACTGCTTCCACAAACACTCCCAGATATAATCACCAACTAAAGACGACCTCATCACGACCACCAGTGCTATTAACAACAACAACAAACTACTACTACTATAAATAATAATAACAACAGAAAATAATTCCACAGTACATTTCTGGAATGTCGGTATGGTGTCTAATCCAATCAGACCTATAACCTGTGCGTTCGTAGTGTGTCATACTAGGTGCGAATTTGTCTGGAGGGCAAGTGCGGAGGTTAGATGGGTGACTCATGACCTCCGAGCACCCCGGCCTCCTCCAGCCACCTCTCCACACCGATCACCACCTCCAGCATGACGGCTCCAGAAACACTGCTCTGTAACGACCTCTCTGGCGACAGCTCTGATTCAGCCCCTGCTCTGCCAAGAAGATCGGCTCACAGATTAATTGGCTTTTTCTCCCTCTCTTCTCCTTTAGCTCACTTTCCCTTCTTCTCCCTCTTCTTCTGTTTCTGGTTTTCCCTCGTTCCTTCGGAGCCCACCCTCCATCCTTCGGCTGTCGCCGTGACAGCTACCAGGGGCTTTAATCCTGTGTGATACAGAGCTGCGGATGACTCATCTGCTCGTCACCTATCACTTTCTCTACGTTGTGTCTTTCCCCCTCTCTGTGTCTCTCCCTCACCTCTCCGTCTGGGTCTCTCTTCCCTTCTCTCTCCTCCGTGTCATCACCGAATTCTGCCTCGTCTGTCTGCCTCTCATGTTTTTGACACTCTCTCCGGTCTCCATTCTCACGCATCCTCTCTCGCCCTTTTGCTCTCTCTCTCTCTCTCTTTTTTCTCTTGTCCAGTCACACTGCATCCCGCAGCCTCCACTCTCTGCTCCTCCATCTGCTTTGCGTGTGTGTGTGTGTGTGTGTGCACGTATGTCAGCAAGCGACAGTATGTCATTTATGTGAGGGTGTGTCCGTGTTGGCGCTCTGCAGCACTGAGTGATGCACTGGGGGTCCGTCTGTTGAATGGACACCCCGCCACGCGCCCTAAATGTGCATGGCCTGCCCCAGGGCTCTGTACGACCCCCGTGACCCTCTCCTCCTCCACCCTCAGCACCCACGCCGTGAACTGGTCACATGGAGAGAGTCTCCCTCTCCGCTCCACAGGAGGACGCGATAAAATTGAATCGGAAGCTCCAACGAAGACCTTGAACTGATGTCGTAGAGAATGTTCACAGAGCACCGTGAATATCATATGTATAATTCATACATTATCAAACACCAACACTGATATATTCGCGCATGCACACACACACACACACATCCTACTGTTAGATTGCATCACTGCACAGGCATCAGTACAGCATCATGTTAAGGAATGTTCAGATCGTTTTTTATGTTGAATTTTACGCATTTTGTAACATGTTCTGTGAGTAAACATTTTTTATTAAAAAATGTTTTAGAAAATATTTCAGTTTATTCCTATTTCGAATGTATCAAATAAGTCTTAACCTTGACTTCTAGTTATTAAATATTAAGATTTGGTGTACACACACACACACACAGATATTCAGAGGCTGCTTGTAGTGTTTGGTGTTCCTCACATGAAGCGCAGCTCGGACTCCCGCCGAACGAGCAGCTCCCTCAGCCGCTGGATCCTGGCCATCTCCATCTCCATCTCCACCTCCATCTCCACCTCGTCTGGAGTCATGGAGCTCTCCGCCACAGACACGTTCATCTGACCTGCAGCACGAGTGAACACGGAGAGTGTAAACGCATTAATGTGTGTGTGTGTGTGTGTGTGAGAGAGAGAGAAAGATTGAGAGAGAGAACGAGAGAAAGAAGAGCTTTGGCATGGACAGTGAGGATGTGTGCATATCCGCTTGCATGAGCGTGTTGGAATAGGTAGTGGGTTTTGGGGTGTGAGCGTGAAGGTTTTCCAATGTATCACATTCAGCTGAGCAGCGCAATCCGCAGATTAACCCGCTGGAGAATGTAATCAGGCATGCCAGAGTGGGGAAACTCTTCAGACCGCGGCATTATGACTTTAATAAGAGAGTACGGAGCACCCTGCGCTCACGAGCAGAAACACCACCGTCAGCAGGGCACCAGAGCGCGTGCGAAGCTTCAGGCGTGTTTCAGGCACAGGGGGCTGTGTCAGGCGCAGTGGCTTCCCGTTAGGAGAGAGTTTCGGTCCGCAGCGCGCAAGCTAGAAGCTGCATTGCCAGCAAATGCAGCATCAAAGCATGCCACCCACGGCCTGCTGGAAATCCGGCCAATCGGAGCGCTACGTGCGTACGCCGAAGTGGCCAATACGGCCTTGGCTCTGTTCTGTAGCAAACCATGCATCACGGTCACCACGCTCATTAGAACGTATCAAATATGTATTTTTGAATTGAGCTGGCATTGTTTTCCCCTCGTTTGTGCAGGAATAACCAAGAGAAATAACAAGCGGAGCATTTCTCACCGACCTTTTCTACGTTTTTAATTACAGCCTTACAGCCACGAAGCAACACCGAGCGTTTCCTTTCAGAACGAGGCATGATTTCAACCAATTCAACCAATTCAAAAGTCCCTTTGAGAATCTGTGATCGGTAGGTAGCCAGTGACAGGATATTTTTTATTGACAGGATTATTTTTTATCAGTCTGGGAGGGGAGATGGGGGGGCGAGGGGGGGGGGCATTAATCCAAGACCATTACAATAAAGCCTATCTTTTATCAAAATGGGAGCTAATGCACAGCAATATTTTCATTAGTTTTGTCAGAGGGCACCACAACAAAGACATTTAATTCCTGTCCAACGGAAGCACTTAAAGAGATTCACTGCTCAGTAGAACCAAGTCCTCCACACAACCCTATCACTTACTGGTTGGTCGTAGGCTTGACTGCGCAACTATACTGTAATGTAATGCTGTTCCCAGCTTTGGCTGTCAAAAGCCCCATTACGGCCATGGTTATCTTGTCTCTGGAAGTAAACCTAGTGGAGCAGAACCTTCATAATTGGCCTTAGGGGACTGAGACGAGGGAGGTGCCGCAAGCAGACAGGAGCCGACAGGCGGCGGAGGCTCGCGCTGCTCGAGATCACGGAGGAGGCGAGACGGATCACGGGGAACCCGCGCGCTGGAGTCTGCGGGAGGCGAGAGGCGGGCGCGCTAGCGTTCCTGACAGCACAGGTAGGGGGAGACAGCGCTACCGTTAGATCCATCCTAACTTAGACAGATGCTGCCTTTCCCGCCTTCAAACGACAAGACCACGTGTTTTTTTTTTTTACCATAAAAACACCCCGTACTGTGCTGGATGAAGCTGACCAATCAAACGCCGTTGACGGCAGCGATGGAAGCATGCATATTTTAGCACCAGCAGCAAACCGCCCGATGAGTCACACAGCGCGTCACTAAAGGCTCAGTAAAGCCGGATTGTGCAGGAGAATCATGCACGGAGACGCCGTGGAAGAAGAAACACTGTTTCATATATACGAACAAGTGATTCGGCAGTCACGCGACCGGCCTCGGACGTTGGTGCAGCTGCTCTGTTATGATTCCCACGTCCCACGCAAAAAAGGCTTTGCATGCCAGCCGAGCGCTGCCCTCTAATAGAGACACCAGATAACACGGCTCGCCGGACACGTCGCCGACGCCACGCGGCGCCCGCAGCTCGTCACACTTAAAACACCGATCCAAACTGCAGTTCGTGCGGCGCCTCGAACTTGACGCATCTGACGAAGTTCAAACGAGTTGCCATTGCGTAGAGTAAGGCAATGAGGACTCTTACATGTCAGACGCGTCTCAAGTGCGCCATTTTTGCCACTTGACCTGATTCATTTAGTGCATTCGTTAAGATGAATATGAGGCGTGGTGTTTGTATTGCTAGAGTCACATTTTAAAAAGCAGGTACATCTCCTGACTCTCTTCTATAAATAAATGAAGGATCATATGACTAGCTGATATAAATAAGTCTCTTCAAGAATACAAAGACATGCAGAAGTCAGTGTTTCAGATGTGTCAGCTGCGTCAGGAAAGGGCGTCACGGCTTTGCTGTTTTAATGTTTTCACACCTCCAACACACCTGATTTGGCCCAGGCGTTTCTAGGCGATGACGTCAGAACAGGGCGTGGCATACACGTGAACCAGGTCAGTGCATTCATTTCAGTCCGCATATGTAACCCGTACCTTGTTTATTGCAAGTCAGCCAAGCTTGCAGGGTCTAGTTGTCACAGCTCCAGACCAAATGGTCTTCGCTGTCACCGTTAAACAGTACAGCAGCCTCCGGCCTATCGGCTCAGATCTGTGGAGTCCGATCTGCAAACCAGCCCTTGTGTTTGGGCTGAACAGAGCTTCAGCTAACCGCTAAAAATAGAGTGGGCTCCTTCTCTCCTCCCAGCGAAGGGCTTAACTTGGTGCCACTGCTGCGTGAGATCGACTCGAGATTCGCACGTCATCAAATATGGAGAAACATGCTGTCACCGGCCAGCGTGCTTCAATCTCTGTCCAGGACAGTGTTTTTATTAGTCCACAGTCTACAGCGTGTTCATGGTTTCTCTTCAGTGCACCCTATCCTCTACCTATAATTGTCCTGAGACATTTTTCGGGGATAATGGGATGCTTTGGAGCAACAACAACTGAACTCTGTAGGGTGGCGTCTCGTCAAGACTGGGTTTGTTTGTTTGATCGATCAATTGACTGATTGATTCCTTTATTTATTCCCAGAGAGAAATTTGAGTCCTCATCTTATTTTTAAAAGCACTACATTCCACACACCAAAGACCACCACAGAATCACAATAGACATCTGTATGACATCAAAACATCTATAAATTCAATATAATAGTAAAATGAAAGAGTAATCAGACACAATTAACTGTATTTGTTTAACGTAATGTAATTATTGGTACGTCGTCTGTTGTGACAGTGGTATTATTCCCGTGTAAATTCACCACACACTCACACAAACACACAAAACTTTCATAAAGGAGACACGAGACATGACTGACCAGGAATGACCACTGAATCTCAAAAATGAAGGTGAAATCGTTCATGTGCGTTCTTCACGGGGAATGTTTACTCCTAAGTGGGACTCTTCAAACAGCTTTAATGACACTTCGACGTGCATAGCTACGATAAGAACCGCCTGCTGTAATTACTGTGAGCAAAGCAAACCTCGTGTCTGTCAATATGTGATCTCAGAGCACAGCATAGCCTTCGCGCGCTAGCATATGTACCAGAATCTAGTATCAGCAATCGCATGTTTCTTTTCTCAAGTAGCTAGCTATAAATCAGCGTATATGTCAGATCGTAGAAAAATGCAATTCCTGGGGTTATGTTTCACTGTTCTCAGAATAGCTATAAGAATCTTTGCATTACCATTAATTATTAATTTACGCCTATATGTGCATATACAGTATACAAATCACGCTCACCTTTGTCTGTGTTCCAGTCCGTCTCCCGCACCGCGCCGTAGCTTCTCAGCGTTCTCTCCGTGTCCGAAATAGACTTCTTTAATTCCATAGCCGCTGCTGATTTTTGTAGCTGTCTACACTTAGGATATAATCAACGTATAATTAAAGAATGGTGTATTTTTCAATAAGCTGTTCTGCTTAAGCTGAGTCGGTTCCACCGAAGCTCCGCTGAGCCGTGATACTGTGCATCCTCTTTTCCAGTGATATGGAACGAAAACCTTCTGACGTCTGCAGGACTACTGTATGCTAGTAAAGGATGCAGGGCACATGCGCAGAAAGGCCGCCACGTATCAGAAAGGCAACAAAACACATTTTACCAGCTTCACTGCAAACAATTGTCCTGTAGATTTATGTATGGACGTAATCAATATGCAAATAGTGATGGCACCATGCTGTATCCAGTTCTCCGTTGGCAACTTTACATACAGTATTTAATTGTAAAATATACAGGACATGTAGTTATTGTAAACACAGTAGCTTTCCTGTAGTTCTGCGTATTCCTGCTGGGCTGCATACAGTATATTCGTAGTTTTGCTCTGCTGTTTTGATTTATTGAATGTCCAAGTTTGCCTTCTATTACATACAGTCGTATGCGAAAGTTTGGGCACCCTTGTTAATTTTCCTGATTTACCGTTATAAATCATTGAATGTTTGGATAAAAAAATTCAGTTAAATATATCATACAGGGGACAAACAGTGATATTTGAGAAGTGAAATGAAGTTTATATGATTTACAGAAAGTGTGCAATAATTGTCTAAACAAAAATAGGCAGGTGCATAAGTTTGGGCACCCAAAAAAAAACCTTAACTCAATATTTAGTAGATCCTCCTTTCGCATAAATAACAGCCTCTAAACGCTTCCTATAGCTTTTAATGAGAGTCTGGATTGTGGCTGAAGGAATTTTAGACCATCCTTATTTACAAAACATCTCTAGTTCATTTAGGTTTGATGGTTTCCGAGCATGGACAGCTCTCTTTAAGTGACACCACAGCACTTAAACTCTTGAGCAGTGTTTAGGGTCATTGTCCTGTTGGAAGATCCAGCCCCAGCGCAGCTTCAGTTTTGTCACTGATTCCTGGACATTGGTCTCCAGAATCTGCTGATATTGATTGGAATCCATGTGTCCCTCAACTTTAACAAGATTCCCAGTCCCTGTACTGGCCACACAGCCCCACAGCATGATGGAACCACCACCAAATTTTACTGTAGGTAGCAGGTGACGGGTAGATAGCAGCACCTTACTCCAAAAGGAAGCTGGCTTGTCCAAATGTGCTTTAGCATACCTCAAGCGGCTCTGTTTGTGATGTGGGCCGAGAAAAGGTTTCCTCTGCATCACTCTCCCATACAGCATATCCTTGTGCGCCGAATAGTTGAACGATGCACAGTGACTCCATCAGTAGCAAGATGATGTTGTAGGTCTTTGGTGCTGGTCTGTGGGTTGACTTTGACTGTTCTCAACATCCTTCGCTTCTGTTTATTCGAGATTTTGCTTGGTCTGCCATTTGGAGCCTTGACTTGAACTGTGCCCATCTTCTTCCATTTTCTCACAATGTTTCTCACAGTGGAGACTGAAAGCTGAAATCTCTGAGATAGCTTTCTGTATCCTTCCCCTAAACCATGACGGTGAACAATCTTTGTTTTCAGGTCATTTGAAAGTTGTTTTGAGACTCCCATGCTGCGACTCTTCAGAGAAGATGCAAAGAGGAGAAAAACTTACAATTGCCACCCTTAACTACACTTTCTCATAATTGGAGTGACCTGTTTCTGGAGGTCAAGGGTCACTGAACTTACCAAACCAAATTTGAGTTCCAATAATTAGTTCTAAAGGTTTTGAAATCAATAAAATGACAACAGTGTCCAAACGTATGCACCTGCCTATTTTTGTTTAGACAATTATTGCACACTTTCTGTAAATCATATAAACTTCATTTCACTTCTCCAATATCACTGTGTTTGTCCCCTATATGATATATTTAACTGATTTTTTTATCCAAACATTCCAAACATTCAATGATTTACTGTATTCATGTAAAGGTTAAATGTACTAAAAGGAAAATTAGATCCTGAAACATGAGCATTCAGATGTTAAAATAAAAGCGAGAGGCAGTGTAACAAACATGTGATAACATGCTTAAACCAAACTGTATTCAAAGTAAAACGACAATATACTACACTAATAGAATCTACACATTTGCAGCAAATTTGCTGAACATCTGCAACCTTTTGTACAGAATTTACAGACCCTTTCTGTTCACATCCAGACCCTTTCAGTTCACATCCAGACCCTTTTAGTTCACATTCAGACCCTTTCAGTTCACATTCAGACCCTTTTAGTTCACATCCAGACCCTTTCAGTTCACATCCAGACCCTTTCAGTTTGATATGTATTATATTTTATGTACATTAATGTACATGGGAAGGTATAATGCAACTATGTTATTATGTGTACTTCCCAACATGCTGTTTGTAGGGCAAAACCGCATGTACATACTTGAAAATACTTGATTTCCCTTAAAGATGGATTAAGTGACAGATGTGATAAAAATGCTTTGTTAAGTGCTTTTTCTCTCTTGCAAAGTATTCAAACTTTTCTCTGCCACCATCGTTGCATTAATCAGCCATAAAGTGAGTGGAACTACTACACATACACCAATGATAATTCCCACACCTGCCCCCACTACTCCAAATGCAGATCCAGTCACAGAACCAATCAGAGCACCAATGACAGCAGCCAACATTATTACTGCTGCTGGTTTGGTCTCACGCAAGTGATTTACAAGTGGTAGCATCTCATCTTGTTGTGTGCTCTTCATAGCCTCAGTACCCATTGTCTTGTCATCTTCATTCACTGTAAACAAAAAATATTAGTAAAAAAAAGTATTAGAAGTTGAGGTATTAGATGATTTTAAATATGAAAACTAAACTGTTGCGCAGTAAAAAGGAACCCAACATTTTACATGTTACAGGACTCATGTATCCATTTATACTTACTGTTAGGAGAAATCAGCTCCAAACTTCCACGTCTTTTCCTGGGCTCAGTCTCCTCCACTGTCTGATTTTCACATGAACTGATTCTTTTCCGAGCCTTTTGTTTCAGCTGTTCCTCTCTCTGCTCATACAATCTTCTAAGCTCTATGTGATCAGTTGAAATTTGTTTCTGGATCAAGTCATAATAAATCTGTGGCAAGAAAAAATCACCACAGTTTTCATTCACCATATTCTCTATTTCCTGGAGGAGCCCCTGGATCTCGGATTCATGGTCTCTACTCCTTAAGACATAATGCCTGCGGCCACATTTCTCCAGTAATTTATGTGCTTTCTGAATGTTTGCTGTGATTGTGGCTTCCTCCATTTCCCCGTCACAATTAAACAGCAGCATAGTGTGTCTCCAGACCCTCTCGGAGAGCAGCTCCATGATCCGGCTTGCTGTTTTGAGTTCTTTTATGGAAGGATTATCAGCGAGGTTTTCTATGGGTAACACCAGAATGATAGCATGGGGTCCTGGAGGACACAGGGTCACGCTTTTCGTGATTTCGTTTTTAATTCTCTCTGATGTACGTTCTATGGAGACCCTATCCCATCCTGGCGTGTCCACCACGCAGATCCTCCTTCCTGCAGCTTCTCCCTCATGTAAAATGCACAGTCCTCTCTCCACTTTAGGCTCCTTGGCTCCAAGGATGACTTTGGCCACTTTGCTCTTCCCAGCTCCAACTTTGCCCAGCAGCACTATCCTGTATGCTTGTAGAGGAGGGGGATCTCCTTCAGATAAACACAAACATGGTCTGTGAATACTGCCGAATCAGCACAGCACACTGAGTTGTCATATATTTTGACATCATTATGTGACATTAAGAAAAATGGTTTGAAAATACATCCAACCTGGAGCTGTGGATGACAATCCGCTTGCCATGGCCTTGTTGTTAAAACAGGAGGATTATCTGACCACCGGTTGATTTTCACCTCAAATTTGAAATCGTATTAAGAAACTGCAAAAAGTGAAAGCATGTCTGAACATGGGAGCATAACAAAACAGGTTAACACAAATGTTACCAAGCCAGAAGCACACAGTCTGTGTTAATGGATGGGTTAACTGCTTTTTAACCCACATTCGTATTAAAATGGTCAACTTGCATAAAAATTGTGGTTGGCGTGTCCTTCTGTAGTCACAAGTACTTACTAAAATCATGTGTGATTTTACTGCTATTCCCAACGTATGCTGAAAAAAAAGAAAATACATGTTTAATTACTAAAGTCATTGGTCAGGTTTTGCAAAGCTAAAACAAACAGAAAATCTTCATAATTACTGCTTTATTCCTTTGACCCGCTGACACACAAAAAGTTTAAGAAAAAGGATGAAAGCAATATTATTACCAGACCAATTGCTTCTTCTGCCAGTTTAAACCATAAGAATTGTCACTACTCCTACTAATCTGGAATGAACTTCTGAACTATCTGCTCTATCACTAATGACTTTAACTACATTAATGACACTAAAGATTTTTTTTCCACAGTTTAAGACTACATGCTTTTTTTCATAAAAATGGCCAAGATACTCAATATAACACACCATGTCTCATGGATGGACGTCCCATAGTATCTGCTGGTTCCTGCCCAACATAAATTATATCCCATTTCCTGGATTACATTTTCAACCAAATGTTCAATTCTTATGTACAGAATTATTGGAGAGCTTATGCTTGAGAGCTTTAAAACATTTTCTTGGCGCAAGACCTGAGAGGAACCCTCTTTTCTTAAGACTGGATGAACCTGTGTTAATTAACATTCATTTAAAATTTCATTATTATTTTTTTAATTATATACTGTATACGTTGTTTTTTTTTGGGGGGGGATCATATATAGGCCATCAGCATTAACTATTTATATTTGTCTTAGAAGCATATTTAAGCATAAACCATTAGCTAAAAAGCTACAAATGCCTTTAAGACTATAAAGAACATACATTCAGTCAGCTGTGTCCAAACGTTAGACTGGTAGTGTACATTGATGACATTTTTGGTATTGTTACATATACATTAGAAGAACTGTTCATTTCCACCCAGCTCTTGAATATACATGGAATATATATCAGACTTGTCATTATTGACTCCACTGTATTGGCAGTATGCAACACTGCATGGCCATTCAATACCAATTACTCAACTTTCAAATGGGTCAGCTCTCACAGCTGAGGTTCATTTACCACTAAGTCACATGAAGCCGAACATCTTGAAACAGCAACAGTGCTGAAGGGAGCACACCATCTTCTCCACCCAGTAAGTTCTGAAGGGAGCACACCATCTTCTCCACCCAGTAAGTTCTGAAGGGAGCACACCATCCTCCATCTCCTCCTGATGTTTGCCAGTGTTTGTTACAATATAAAAGCAATTGTTTGTTCTGGGTACCTTAAATATGAGACTATAACCATCCATTTTTATCCATCAGTACTTTATTTTAGTGTTATGTCTCGACAACTAGACAAGGGTCGTAACGTTTTTTTTTTTCATCTGAAAAAAAGTGTTTATCATTAAATTGTTTTCAGGAAACAAAAAACTTTTTGCACTCTATTGGCAACATTGCACTATTTCAAACTGAATTTGTGGCTTTTGTAGTGGACTGAGATACAGAATGATCCTTGGTTATTTAATGGAGCTTATTCAGACCAGTAATCCTGGCAGAAGGTTCTTCGCCTTTTATCTTATCCTATAAATTACAGCAGCATCTGTTTTTCCAACCAATGAAATGAGCCGTATCAGAGATCATGTGCAAGTCTTCAGAGAGTCAGAGTTCTGCATATCACTGGGATCATTTTTTTTGTCTTTTGTAACTGTTAAACAAAGGAAAGCAAAATAAAACATTAGGCCACATCATGTAATATGCAGCATTCACCTTTAGCAATTTAAGGATAATGGTCTTGTTTCAGATCACGAGACCAACCTCAGTGTGTTATGAGCTGTTAATTAATGCACACACGACTTCTTGGTTCATTACAAATTATCTAAACCCTGGGTTTTCACTACCTATGCTAATTCAACAGGCTTCTCAGTGAACATTTGTGTTGTGGAATTTTACTCACAATTTGGGCGGTCTTTGATACTCTCGAGTCTATGTCTCAGCTCGCCTGCTGGACTGTCCTCTAGAGGGCACTGTAGCGCGTCTCTGTGTACACTGGAATTCGACATGATGTCGAGATGGTTCTTTCCAGGCCCGGTTTGCCTGAAACAGTACAGTTCAGAACGATAGTCCAAACAGCGCTCTGTATCAGTAATAAGCAGCACTAATGCTACGAACACTGGCAAACTGCAGAAGAACCACAGGATATGAGGTTCAATTGGCAGTGGGCATGCCCTGCCATGTGTCTTTGTTAATGATATTTTGCTTATTAAACGAACAGCTTTAGGCTTTTATTTTCCAGTGAGATCCTATTCTTGCTTACATATGCATATACTTTCATCATGCATTTTAAAACCAAGGCTACAACAAATAAATTAAAAGAACCAAAAAAACGTAAGAAAATAATGATCTGAAAATTAGGCTAATGCATTACACAGACATTCCTACTCCATGCAACAATTCGACCGTTTTTACATAGGGTTGAGCTAAATACATTTCAAGCAACAGACACTTTTTGTGAAATTCCATCCAGAATATATCTCAAGAACGGATAAATGAATTACTTACTTTGCTCTGTTCTCTGGCTTGGTTACCGTTTCATCGGTGTATTTAATGGCGACGTCGATACGTTTCCTATTCGGCAAGCCCATGACTCTGTTCGAAATAGCCTACTACATACGGCATACTGCATACTGCACTCAAATATACTGGATACTGCATACTGGTCCTTGTAGTAGTATGCAGTACAGTTTCCAGTATGAGACAACAGCAAAGTATACTACGGGGGCACGTGAACGTAGCGTTGCATGATGGGATGCAGTACACCACGAAGATAGCTCTGTTCGCGTACTGGAATATTTTGCGGAAGTAGTATGCCATCCGTGTACTGGAAAAATTATTTTTATTCGCATATTGCATACGGAATACTGATTTGGGGCCCAAGCAGTACGCCAGTAGTATGTAGTAGGCTATTTCGAACACGTATTTACGTTCTCATATTACTTTTCCTTCTTCCTAAAACTATCTGAAGGAGGTCCCACTCGCTCGCGCACATAATCCCCTCCACCCCCACATCCGCTCGCAGGAGCACACATACTCACGAGTCGTAGCTAACTTTTAGCGCAGTTTTAACACATTTGTTAAAATGCCACATCTGATAGCTCATATCAAGCCCTGAATATAGTTGGCTTTCAAAATATGATTAAAGATGTTCTAGCAGTCTAGAACCGGGCCTGCTGCCAAACTTGCTGAGCACCTAACGCATTATTCTTGTTTCTCATGCACCATGTAAAATAGGTGACAGGTGTTGTGCCGAATTCCGACTCCCCTCGTTTACCCGCGCATGAAGACGCTACGGATTATCTTCGCGATTTACGTTACCATGCATAAATAAAAGATAGACTTTAATTATCCATCGCAAACGGCACACGCCTGCCGAAATTATACTCCCGAATATCATCTAGCGTCTTTATGCGTGTGCAAACGAGGGGAGTCGAATTCGGCACAACACGTGTGCAATTCAAAGGCTGAGGAAACACTGTATAAACCCCAAAATTATAAAAAAAATTTTTTGTACTTTAACTGCAACTAAAATCAACATCCTAATACCAAAACAGCTTCCAACTCATCAATAAACTCCAGGGTTTTGTTTCCTAATGCAGAAATAATAATCATTACACAACCAGACATCATGCCATATTTATAATACACAGCAAAGGCTCAAGGAGAAATTATTTCAAAACATTATACAACTATTGAAATGATATAGACGTACATAAAAAATTATTAATCAGTAGAACACATTAAAAAAGCATCCAAGATTACAAGAACTACACAATGGAGGCCCAGCCTTTTCCTTCACCAATATAGTACAATATAGACACCCAAATAAATGATGTAACATAATTGATATCCATTCCATAACAAGAGTCTCTCTCAGGTACATTCAACCAAAGCCCTCAATTCATCCTAAGTATCGTACATCCAAGAGCAAAAACTGGTCTCAGATCAGCGGGAAAGGAGCCACTTCTACTGACAGCAGAGGATTCTTTCAGAGGCCTTCGCCTGAGTCACAGTGATGTTCAGCGTTAAGGGGACAGGTGTGAGCCACAGCCATCCAGTCGGCGTGCTACTGATGCGAGACCCGTCCCCACTCTCCTTGCTCTGTCCGGTGGAAGAGTTGGGGCCGGCCCCCGGGGAACAGCGTGTCCGCATCGGGGTGATCCAGGAGGAACTGGATGGTGGACTTGATGTGATCGACGAAGTGAGGTGGCTCAGCATGAGGGGACGTGGACAGGTACTGGCGAGACGGACCAAGGACCAAAGAACGTTCAGATTAAAAACAAAGATCGTACCAGAAATGCCAGATAAGGCATCTGTTTAGTAAATGGAGACAGAGATGTTTTGTGTTATTCTGGGGTTGCATGGATGGACTTCGGTTACCTGTAAGATGGTGTCATCATCTGCAGCCAGCCAGAACGCGATGTCGCTGTTAGGTGCCCACCTGCATGGACCGACCTTCACCTGCTCTTTAACTGAATCATACACTTCGGCCATCTGTAAGGACAAACCAACTAACTAAAACTGTAATAACAGAAAGGGTTGACCAATACCAAAGACTTCAGCTACATATACAACATAAAAACGGAAGCACGTTTTTCTCGTTAATAAACTCCAGGCTAGTCATGGCATGACTGTGGTATCGTTTAAGCAATATCCCACTTGTGGTTTAAGAGACCAAAATAATGGCACTAGCAGTCAGATTTCGGAATGCTGACGTACAACCTCGTCCTGTTTTATTCGATCGTATTCAAGAAGATGTGAAAGGCAAAAGCCGCTTCCATTCAAGAGTGGCCAACATGTTTGTACCTGCCCACCAGTGAAGGTGCGTGCAGATCGCACGTCCTCCGCAGGTCCTCTGTGTGGGAACGACGCAGGGAACACCTCACCCGTTCTAACATTCACTCCTATTGAGTAGAGACGCCATCCATTTCATCAGTACACATTAATCAGTGTGTATACATATACTTCATGACGCTGTCCCATTACGCATTACATGGAGATAACGGTCAGTTGAAACAATGCATATTTGGCAGTACCTATCCCATACACAACTGGTCTGTGAATCCCATCTGTGACAATGTCATTCATATCTGCAAAATGAGACCGTAATAAATCAGCAGGTCTTTTCCCATGACAACGGGGACAAAAAAGGACAAATGTACAAGTGAAACAGGTATGTTGACATACCAGTTATACAGCATGTCTCTAAGTGGATTTCTTCCTTCTGTTTCTGAAAGGCTGCTTCTCACAGCACAACGCAGACAGACAGCAATTTAATAATTTTCCTTTGAATAAATGCTGTAGCTAAATAATGACTTTGCACAAACATGTTACATACCCAAAATATTAAGGCTGAGTTTATGAGAAGTGTTGGAATCATCATCAAAACCCCCAACAAGATGAAGTTCTAACCTAAATAAAGAAAGATTGTGGAATCACAAATATGACTATGAATAGCAAACGCATATGGTGTGAAAAAGCCGAGGGAAAAAAAACACACAAAAAAAACAGAAAGCGCACCTGCCCTCTTTTGCAGGGTAACTTAAGGACGTGACAGCATTTACTAAGAGAGGAACTTCTGTCCAAGTACTGGAGCCATCACAGTGAGCCAAACAGGTCGCACCACTCCCTTAAAGGAATCGCGTCATAAAAACAAAGATAAACCTGACGTTACAGAACAACTTTCAAGACACCTCAGATCATAGTCATTTTTTTTACCTGTGTGCCGTAGAGCTACTAAGTGACATGTAGTTGCGTCTCCGGAGCCAATGACAGAGACAGAATCTGTGGAAAGGCACATCTTAATAAGAACATCATCTGGCTACAATTATGCAAAGATGATGAAAAGGGTGGTCCAGAGACTCACTGTCTGCGGGTGTCGTGGCTGCAAATTCTCGCTGCTGCACATAGAGGAGGCACTTTGGATCGACTGTCACAAGAGATTTGGACCGAAACACCTTTGCATTTTCCTTTAGGGAAACACAACCATGATGGGATACCGGTAGGTTTTATTTTATTCAATCGAACTAAACTGCTGGCTTGGACGGTTAGCTCGACCGGTAGCGTATATCTTGTGATTGCTAACGTTACTCCGACAGTACAGATAGGTTAGGTCAGAAACAGTTTAATTACGGACCCTCTGTACAGTTACCCACCTTTAAATGAGAATATTTCGAGAAGAATTCTGATGTTGAAGTTACACGGTCGATTCGTTTATTTTGAATCAGAAGTGGCATTTTCACAAAGACTACAGCTAAACATCAATATCTCAACGTAAACACCGATTACGCCACTAAAACAATTAGCGTTAGGTACTTTATTCCGCAAAAAGACAAAAACCTCACTTCGGACTTAGGTGAATATTAGTTAGCTAGCTAGCTTCCTATGCTACTTCCGGTAATTTTCACCCCTCGTGACCGGTTTATCAGTTTGGATAATGATTGGCTACCCCGTTTCCAAGCTCAAACGTGTCATCTAGAACGTAGCGGTCTATGCGCAGTTCATTATATTCCTCAACGGGATAGAGCGATTTTCTCCCTCCGCCATGTACTACCAAGGCAACACCACGTAAGAATTACTGCGCCAGGACCGACCGCAGTACCGGAGATGAGTGGGTGGGACCAAGGCCTACATCGAACTGGTCGCGCTTAGATAATACGAGCGGTCGGCTTAAATTTAAAACCGAAAAATTAAACATTCACACAAACGTTTTGGGATAGTGTACAGCTGTTCAACTGCGTTGGCATTATATATATCTGTAGATTCCTTTGATTTATACGTTACATTCGTATATCGTTTTAGAAAAGAAGTACATACGCATTCGGAAAGTGTAACTTGCTTGCTAGTTAGCTAGCTAGCTTGTTTCCTAGCTAGGAAAACAACGACCATAACAACCGAGCAGTAGTCGGGCTGGGTGGAACGCTAGTTAGCCTTCTTGAGCTTAGCGTTGCAGTTTATTTCTTTTCCGGGACGTTTCACACGAGTTTGTTGACACTCTCTTCTTTTTGTGTTGCCTTAAGTGTATAGCCGCAGAAAGTTTATATTTTTTGGACGTAACGTTCGACGATTCCTGCTAAAACGATTAGCAGTATTGCTAACGTTGCTAGCGCTAGCTAACAAAGCGTTTTATAACAAAACGTAAACCTGTAAGTTAACAGTGTTGTGAAGATGAGGGGAAGCTCATCGTATGGGGATAGGGACAGAGATCGTGGACGGGACAGGGGGTAAGGGTTTCTTCAAAAGTTAGATAACTAGCGTTGGCGGTTTTAATTTGCTATTACAATTGATCCATGAGTTAACATGGATTCTTACATTTGTGCTCAAAACGTTATCGAACCACGACTAGAGTTTTTGTATAACAAGATTTAAATGTTAACTTTTGTAACCTAGAATTTGTGGCGTTCTGGATGAAAAAGTGCTTTATTCGTTGGTAGGCAAACACAAGTTAGCTGCGTGAACTGAATTTATTTGAATATGATCTCCCCTTCTGGAGATCCAGATACCATACCGTACTGCATAGTTTAAATCCAGCTGCAATCTAAGAAAACTGTTCATAGTAAATAGAAATCTAAAAAAAAACAAATATTTAACGTTCTACGTGACATGAAGTTTATGAAAGGAGTAGGCTATAGTACATTTTTAAATTACACTTTACATTGGTCATGCTTACAGACAACATATACAACTACATTAGCTGGTAGCCTTTATTATTTAGGCTACCCAGTTACTTTCAGCCTAACTGATCTATTTGTCTGTTTATTGTTCTTTATAGTTTATCGATGTAGTTATCATAGAATTGTACATCAATGCTTACAAGTTTCTGCCTTGGCTTCCTTGGTTACAGACTGCTATCCTGAATAAATTGCATAAATCAGTCCACTTCTGAGGCATTTACTCAAATATAATGTAGTAACATATGCACCATAGAGTAATATTTTACAATAGAAGTTGCACTGATAGAATGGGGGCTAGGAACTTGTGATTCACAGTTATTAATGTGTGCAGTGTTTGTGCTCCTGATATAGGCCTAGTGTCATGTGATTAATAGTGCGGCACTAAATGTTTTGGCCATAATTAACTGTTGTACACACAGTAAACATTACATTTTGTAGCTTATTGACATGATGATAAATTAAGAACATTTCACTGATTTTCTCTGTGTTTGTGTACTGGATTCCCAGATATTGATTAAGCCTAACCATGAGCTAAAATGCAGTGCAGTGAATCATCATTGATTTTATTTTGTCTAGGTTTATACTTGCAGCCTAGACCTAACTGTTGAGAAGTGCAGAAACATCAACAATTTGGTGCCATGAAGATAATCCTTCATGCGAATGCAGTACTAGCATTTCATCTTAATCCCCAGTAGACAATTCCGTAGGGCATTGGCGCTGCCTGCTGAACAACGATATGCAAAATGGGGGACGTGACTTTGTCTTTGTCCCTCCAAGGCCCCGTTTTGGCTCCAGCCGTGGGGGTCCTCCCCCCCCGAAGAAGTTTGGCAACCCTGGAGACCGGCTGCGGAAGAAGAAATGGGATCTTGAGGAGTTGCCCAAGTTTGAGAAAAACTTCTACAACGAACACCCTGAAGTGCAGCGCGTGACTCAGGTGTGACGGAGACGCACTGCACTGGTTCAGTGTCTTATTTTTTTTTTTTTCCCTCTCATTTGAAATCTTTTGCTGAGGGCCATTAATGTTTAGATGGAAATGCTAGAAGATTGTTAGCTGAGTATGCATTCAGCAAACAGGTTGATTATCATGGATTACTCCAATCCATATGTTATGCAAACCACAGATAGCAGTTTGTACAAAGGTCTTCCCAAAGAACACGGTGCACCTCTGAACCTGCAAGTCTCTGACCGTTAGGGGATCAATGACATATGGCACTGACAAACGATGGTCCCGTGTTTCCCCAGTACGATATAGAGGATTTCCGCAGGAAGAAGGAGATCACCGTTCGAGGTTCTGGATGCCCCAAGCCAGTGACAAGCTTCCACCAGGCCCAGTTTCCTCGTGAGTGACCTGATCACATATATACATACACATAAAACTCAATTTGTGATGGGGTGGAACGGAGAGATCAGTCAGGATGCTTGTAGTAAACAAAGTTGCAACTCATTTGCATATTGAGTATGTATCAAGTTATATAACCTTCTGCTATATCATTGCAGAGGTACTGTAGTTCTTGCAGTAACTGCAATATTGTGCAGCGTAACCTACTTATGTTGCTTTGTATAATTTGTATGTTTTATGGCGGTTCTGTGTTCAAGGCAAATTTCAAAATGGAACACAAATCTTTTCTCTACTGTGTATTTTGTGACGCGCAGCGTTTTCACACACTCGAATCTGTGTGTGTGTGTGTTGCAGAGTATGTGATAGATGTGCTGGTGCAGCAGAACTTTAAGGAGCCCACAGCCATCCAGGCGCAGGGCTTCCCCCTGGCGCTCAGCGGCAGAGACATGGTGGGCATCGCCCAGACCGGCTCCGGCAAAACCCTGGCTGTAAGCCCTGAATCACGGCATCCAGAAAACACACTGACAGGATAGAACAATGTCTCCCAGGGCTGGCAGGAAGCCCAACGGTGACTCCGTTCAAAGGACGTGAGCTTTAAAATATAAACCTAGACTGTCGTGTCCGAGGAAGTCATTGCTGACCCTTCTGTCCCTCAGTATCTCCTTCCTGCTATTGTACACATCAACCACCAGCCATATCTGGAGCGAGGAGATGGACCCATTGTGAGTGATTCTTTCCTAATAAGCTTTCCTCTTTAATGGATCTTATGGAACTAAAAAAAAAAAAGATTCTAGAACAGGCCTGCTGTGTTCTAGAATGAACACAACGTTGGCATGGCTTCAGTTAAGCGGTGTCTTTCTGACATTGATGTGTTTAATCTCCACCCCTTCTCCGCGCCCAGTGTCTGGTTCTGGCTCCCACGCGGGAGCTGGCCCAGCAGGTGCAGCAGGTGGCGTACGACTACGGCAAGTCCTCCCGTATCAAGAGCACCTGTGTGTACGGCGGCGCCCCAAAGGGCCCTCAGATCAGGGACCTAGAGAGAGGTGAGCACACCCACAAGCAGTGGCCTCACACAGCCAGTTACGTCCGACCTCCTGTAGGTGACGCGTGCTCCCCCCCCCCCACCCACCTTTCCCGCAGGCGTTGAGATCTGCATCGCGACGCCCGGCCGTCTGATCGACTTCCTGGAGGCGGGAAAGACCAACCTGCGGCGCTGCACCTACCTGGTGCTGGACGAGGCCGACCGCATGCTGGACATGGGCTTCGAGCCGCAGATCCGCAAGATCGTGGATCAGATCCGGGTGAGCTGGGCTCTGCCTTCTGTGATGGACGGCTGAGAGGTTCTTGGACAAGCGAACAAATGCTCACTTGTCCAGCCTGCTGGTGTCCAGTGGCGTGTGTCTGACTGTCAGGGCTGGTGTCCAGTGGCGTGTGTCTGACCGTCAGGGCTGGTGTCCAGTGGCGTGTGTCTGACCGTCAGGGCTGGTGTCCAGTGGCGTGTGTCTGACCGTCAGGGCTACCTGCATGTGTGAGGCCTCTGTTGCTCTCTGAGCCCTTTTAACATGAGTGACAGGAGCACTGAAGAGCAGAGTGGCTTTGTTTTTGTTTTTGTTGACATGATGTAGTTGACTACTGTAGCTCTCTCACTTGGAAGTGCAGCCAGAGCCTCAAGTAAAACTTCATGTCCACATCTGAATTTATGATATTGCAATAAAGCTAAAATATTTAACTCTCATTTGAATCAGCTGTGCTGAAAATGGCTGATAACGTTTTCCCCTCTCTCAACACACATTCTCGAGTTATTCAATTGTGCTTACTTATTGCCCCCTTCCCTCCCCCCACACGCAGCCCGACAGGCAGACACTGATGTGGAGCGCTACCTGGCCCAAAGAGGTGCGTCAGCTGGCCGAGGACTTCCTGCGTGACTATGTCCAGATCAATATCGGGGCCCTGGAGCTCAGTGCCAACCACAACATCCTGCAGATCGTGGACGTCTGCATGGAGAACGAGAAAGACAACAAGTGAGAACACTATAAACAAACGAGCTACCGTGATCTACTTGAAGAAACCAGATCCATTAAGTCTTTAATCAAACTGAATTCTAATGCGGAGCCATTTTTGCTCAGTGTAGACAGACATGATTTGGCTTAATTTGCCTCACTCCTCTCAGGCTGATCCAGCTGATGGAGGAGATCATGGCAGAGAAGGAGAACAAGACCATCATCTTTGTGGAGACCAAGAAGCGTTGTGACGAGTTGACTCGCAGGATGAGGAGAGATGGGTAAGGAGAGGCCCACAGCTCTGAAATGGAGCTACGAGATGAGCGAACTTCATATCTTCTTTACATTCTGTAGACAACACAAACCACAATTCAAGCAGAAACCGAGACGATTTTATGACTGTGATACTGGGTCAAATGAGCACGAGTTTGGATTTTGCTTTATATCCCCTAGCTTGAGTGCAGGGGGATTGTGGGTAATGTGGGTAACCAACTTCCTGTTCACTCCTCTTCGTCTAGATGGCCGGCGATGTGCATCCATGGCGACAAGAGTCAGCCCGAGAGAGACTGGGTCCTTTCAGGTGAGGCTTCGTTCATCCAGACCACGCGTCCATTGCTGTCTTTGCATCATCACGCGTGCTCGTAATCCCCTCTTAATCCATCGTCGCTCCCCCCGTCTGGTGTCGTTGCAGAATTCCGTAGCGGAAAAGCGCCCATCCTGATCGCCACCGACGTCGCCTCCCGAGGGCTGGGTATGTGTTCGGTGTAGAGGGGGGTTTGCTCCTTCTAGACACACAACCACCCAAACGGAATGGAGGCTGTGTGTGTGTGTGCGCGAACGAGTCGGTTCACCTCAACAGTGACGCAGCCTTATTTGTAAACTTGTTGTTTGCTGTTTTTTATTTATTCTCCCCAGTTTCGAGATTTAAGTCCTTACCTTTCCCTCCCCACGTCTGCAAGAATCGCCCAGGGAGAAACACTTCCACAGCCTCCTTTGTGCCGCCGATTAATTATTTTGGTCACTGACCTCTTTCTTTGTCAACAAGAACAAACCTCTCTCTCTATATCTGCATCTATCTCTCTGTCCATCTCTTTCACTCTTTTTATGTCTCACTCTCTCTCACCCCTCTGTTTCCCCCATGTCCTAACGGTTCCTGTTGTCTGTCTTTGTGTCTCTCTTATTTGCTACCTTCCTATAGTGCCTTTTTAAAGTGGGACTGAGTAAATTTCAGATGTCCATCAGCCTTGAGGAACACAATGGTTGCTGGATCCTTCTGTAGTTTAAGCCCCGCCCCACCCCCAGTTTCGCCCAACCCCTTGCCACCATCTATGTGTTAAGCCTTATCGTCTGTTTCTTGTTACTGCTGTAAATACAAACAAACAAACAAAAATCATCCTTCAAAAACGGGGCTCGCCGGCTCACTGTTGACCCTAGCACGGACCTGGGGGAGATGCTGGGCTCCCTTTGTCTTCCCTGGGTCTTAATACCAGTCTCCTTCTTGTCCAAACGGTGTCCAGTCACCCTGCAAGGCATTTGCGAGTTTACACAGGAAGTCGGAATGCAGCAGATGAATCATGGTTTTGTTTTATGGACCATTTCTTAAAATGACTATTAGAGGTCAGAGCTTTTGAAGCAGGTTTTTTTTTTTTTTTTTTTTTTTTTTTTTCCTCTCGTTCTTTTATGGCAAAACCTGAGGTGAAGAAGAGGAAGTGGGTTGTGTTGGGTTGCCAGATCCACAGTACGTCTCACTCTATCATTGTTCTCTCTCCCCCCCTCAGGCTTTTTTGAACTTCCTAAATGGCAACTCAGGCAGGCTGTGCTAATTTGGCACAGCGGCTGCCCACTACCATGTAAGCAGAGCTCTGTGAGACGCTAGCACAGGGCCTGATCTGGATAAACCCCACTCCTCAACTTCTTCCAAACATCAGCCTCCTCTTCAAGACTGCACAGTCTTAGAACTGGACTGCAGCAATTAAGCCGTGGGTCTTCAGGACTGTGGCATCCCTCGCAAACCTCTGAAATCCTTTCCTTGATTGGATTCCTGCCAAAAATGATCTTGCACGCACAGATTCTCATAATTTCCTTCTTAACGAAGATCATTAATTGATTAAAAGTGCGGAGCAGGGTGGGGGAGGGGGGTGTTGGACACAACCGATTTAACAATCCCCATGATGCCATGGGCCTGTGGAACTCATTAGCATCAGGTACCTGTTAAAGTCTGACCTGGGCTAGCTCCAGGGGAGACGGAGAGGGAGAAAGACAGATGCAGAGAGAGAGAGAGAGAGGGAGAGAGTTGAGTGCTGGATCCAGTCCGGTCCGGTTTGTGGAGGCCCTGCAACCCGGCGAGAGAGAGAGAACTGGGGGGGAGCCGGTTCTGCTCCCGCCTGGCGTTGCTGGTGTCGTGCCGAGGGTGAAGGGGGCGGGCAGCTCTGCACGTGAGCCCACATAAACCTCTTCCTCTTGGGCCTCTCCACGGGACCCAGGACTGATCTCAGCCAAGACTAACCTAACATAGGGTAAGTACCTGCCCCTGCCCCCAATAATGACAGCTTGGTTAAAAGACTCATAACACACAACTTCTAATACTCCTACCTAAGATCTTTTTGTGCTTAAACATAAGTGTTCTCCCTTCTGCTTTCAACCTCTTTAGTAAAACACTAATATACTAAGTGTATGTAAGTTGAACTCGACCAGGCCTGAGATGTCTTATATTAGCCCTAAATGGTTTTACATGATTTTTCACCGATTTGTAGAAACGTCCATTTTTCCACACATGTGCGAAGCCGTCAGCCGTCGCCCTCAACCAAAAGGAGACTGTACTCAATAGGGTCATTAACAGTGTTGTCTGAGCCCCTCCCCCTTCGTAATGAGAAACAGACTTTTTTTTTTTAAAGAGTTGGTTAGCGGCACAGAAATGTCAAATCTTCCCACTTCTCGTTTCAATAACACTTTTTAACACACAGTAACGTTACGCTACCCTGGCAACATTGTTACCGTGTTATTTTTAGCTGTTGGTTGAGTAAAAAAAAAAAAAGAATAGGTTATGTTCAAATGGGCAACTAATTTGTGTAGTCATTTGAAAAGGGTTGTAATATTCACTCGAGTTAATATCTGTTGAGTCAAGTTGCTCTGAATGGGGTTGAGGAAGATGCAGGGAGATGCCTGAGAATATGCTAGTCTTGCTAAAATCAGATTATTTCAGTAAAATGTCATTTCACGCTACGGTGTGACGACTCCGTTGTAGCATTTTGCCCATACGGTGTTTCTAATTAGTTACCCTGTGAACTATGCATTTCAGTTTTTGGGTATTCTAGATTTCCTACCAACACACATTTTACTAGGTGAGCATAATTGACTAAGTGTGCAGGTACGCCGTTTGTGCAGGTAAGTCACCCTACAGAAAGTAGTTCTTGAGTGTGCAAACTAATATGGTAGAGAAAGGAAAGAGGCGTGTTCATCTACAATAACGCATGGATAGCATGATCATGAACCGAATATTCATAAAGCTAGAAAAAAGTGATTTTTTTTTCCACTTTTAACAAATCCTCGTCTTTTTCCTTCGCTAAACCCCTCGTTACCGCCTTTCGACCGCCCTCTGCGCCCCACGCGCCTCGCAGACGTGGAAGACGTGAAGTTCGTCATTAACTACGACTACCCCAACTCCTCGGAGGACTACGTGCATCGCATCGGCCGCACCGCCCGCAGCACCAACAAAGGCACGGCCTACACCTTCTTCACCCCCGGGAACCTGCGGCAGGCCCGCGACCTGGTGCGGGTGCTGGAGGAGGCACGGCAGGCCATCAACCCCAAGCTCCTGCAGCTGGTCGACTCCGGACGCGGAGGGGGAGGCGGTGAGCGCCCAACACCCGCCCTGGCGTCTCGTTGATGCTTTCGTTAAGGGTTACTATGCAACCCCCATGGGCTTTGTTAATGTAGCCTTGTTTAGATAGCGGTGGAAACTACATTGTTTACCTTTTTAGTTGTAAGTGGGTGAGGAAACGAATGGATTCTGATCTTCCGATTGCACTTGAGTTGAGCAAGGGGAAAAAGATCGTCAGACTTGACACTAAAAGGCTTAATATCACATGTAGGACAAGACACTAAGATGTAAGCTTGAGTTTAGTGATTTGTAAACAGAGTACTACACATCAACATCTTTAACCAAAGGATTCACACGAGGCCATGTTTGGTTGTGGCTGAATGAAGAGAACTCGGGTTTGCACCACGTGTATTCTAAATCCCTCATTGGCTGTGCAGGTGGAAGGATGCGTTACCGTGGTAGCGGATCCAACTCCAACAACCCTAACCTGATGTACCAGGACGAGTGTGAGCGGCGCATGCGCACCGTGGGAGGAGGTGGAGGAGCAGCGGGCGGAGCCAGCAGTGCGGCCAGCGGAGCCAACAAGGACAATCGCAGCAGCTACAACCGCGACGGCCGGTCGGGCGGGGCCGGCCGCGATGACCGCGTCTCGTCCTCCTCGTCCTATAGGGACCGCAGCAGGGAGGGGCGAACCAACTACAACTCTGGCTCCTCCTACAGCGGGGGAGGGGGCGAGCAGTTCCAGAACTACAGCGGCAGCGGAGCGGGCGGCCAGTACAACTCCCGGGCGGCCACTTCTCAGTCGGGCGGGAACAGCAGCGGTGGAGGTGGTGGCGGGGGCCAGAACCCGGCCGGACCCTCTCAGGGCCCGTTTGGACAACCCCCACCCCCTCCACCACAGCCCGGGGCTGGACCCCAGCCCTTGATGGCCCAGCAGTTCCCCCCGCCTCCCCAGCCCATGATGGGCTTCATGGGCCCAGGGCCGTATTCATTTGCTCCGCCTCCCCCACCTCCCCCTCCACAACAGAGAAAGTAAAGATGGAGGGATATTCCAGCTGTTCCGTCTGTCTAGTGGTAGTTAGCTGGCCCTCCCTGCTGCCACTGATGGAGGGCCTGTCTTTACCCGTAGGCCTTCATGCAAGAGGCATTTGGCTTGACGTTTTGAGGGCCCAGACACCCAGGGAGCGTGGGGGTAAGGGCCAACCCTAGCACAAACTTTAGTGGCGTATAAATATATTGTTCTTGTATCCACCAAAACCGAATCTTGTTCAAAGCTTTTTCTTACCTCGACGTTTGCAGAAACATCAAGTTCTCTTCGTGCAAGACCGCTACTTTCTGCACGTTTTGATTAATTGTGGACTGAAGGCATTTTTCTCAGTTAAGAATCAAGTTCAGATAGAGGTTATAGTGTCTTGAATTTAATTACCAGAGTTCTTAGTTACTTGTGCATGTTTCTCTTTTCATTCCCTCATTTGGGCCATGTTTTTCTTTACTTCGTATCAGTGCACTGTGTGTAATCTGTGCTGATTGGCTCTTTCCTTAGGCATGCTTTTCTCCCCTTTTTCTATTGGCCTAATACAGAGACTGACACAAATGTACCTTGATGGCACCCCTGTGTGTGTTCATGTGTAGGTAGGTGAAGGAGCTAGCTGTGGAGGTGTGTTTAGTTAATTTTTTTTTTTTAATTCATTTGTAATAAAGGTTTTCACCAGTAAATGTGTGATGAATGAGCTTTTTTTTTTTTTTAAAACAAAAAGGTGATTAACTGCAGAAGTAAATACATTTTAAACCCCCAGGAAAAAGAATAACTTTATTTCCCTTAAATACATATTTGCACTACATTCTCAGTTCTCCTCCATACTTATTCTGTTTGTTTTTTTTGTACTTTTTGGCAAATGTACATAATTGGAATACCGAGGCTATTTACAATCACCAGGGAGGGAAAATGGTTGTGGGAGGGGCTTTAGGAGTGGAGGTGTGGCTTGGAATGTGACTCAAGTCTGCATTCCACAGCCAGGCAAAAACACCAAAGCAATCTCAGTTCTAGAACTATTGACCAAATCTAGAACGTAGAGGTCTAGATTTTTTTTTTCCGTCCATTCGTTTAACATCTCTGGTATAACTGATGCCAGTACAGTGTTCATATTACCCAAGGTGTGGTGTTTACTTGGGTGAAAGTTTTAGAAGACTTTGAAAGCTCTAAGTTTTTAAAGGGAACAAAGTAGTTGCTTGAGCAGTCGTGGCCGCATCAAAGAACATCAGTGACTCTACTTCTCCGTGCAGGGAACACACAGAAGTTTCCCAAAACCGACAGGGGCAACTAAAGATTTTTAAACCCAACGTTTTCAAGGCTACCAACACATTCCTGAACCAAATCAGACAGAAATGACAATATGTATATACATGTCAGCAATTAAAAAAAAAAAAAAGTATAGAATGAATGTAAATCATCAGATTAGGCACGTACGGTAGATTTAAACAAGACTTCAGGGTTGTTAAATGAACTCTGCTGGGCAGGGAAATGACAGCACCATATGTAAAACAAATGTAAGGTGGGATGGATGCACAGGGGGAGTGAGGGCACTTGTTTATTAAGTGCAAAAGACCACATTAAACCCCATTAAGACTTAATCCAAGGGGCAAAATTTGTCATGTAGTGGACGACCCGGGGTGGTCGAGCATTAACAAAGTGACGCGCATGCAGATGAACAAACAAACGCAGGTGTGATCGAGAAGAACGTGCAAGTTCAGTGGATGACGAAACACGGATGTGCCTAAAGAAACTGTCATTCTAACTACGGGTGCGACGAAGATACAGTGCTAATTCTGAACTGAGATCATACAGGGACAGATTGATCATAGAGGGTCAACCAGGTACATCTTAAATCACAGTTTTAGACGCAAAGTCCAGTCCGTTGTTCCGTTATTCAATCTCGCTCTGGACTTGCAGTGTAAATAATAAAATACAGATGATTCAAGATCTCTCTTGCAATGACAGACAGCACAATGGAGTATTTATGAGGGACGCGTACACGCACGCACGCACGCACACTAAAGACTGAAATTCAAGATCCATTTCATGAAGGTCCGACTGCAACATCAACATTTTCACAAAACAAAGCCCAGAACGCAGCTGAGGGTTTAGATGAAGATTAAAACTGTTCGCTGGAATGAAAGACGGAGCCAGTAAGATGAAAAGCAAGAGATGAGAATGACAGTATATGGGTCAAAGGCAGATTATTCCGACTCCACTGCAGAAAACGGAGTTCCTTACTCACTTCACCGAGCAACTTCCGCTTAACGACATGTCGCGCGGATACTGCTGGGGTTATTTTTACCAACCATGTTCAAATCGATGCATTTCGCCAAATGCCTTCAGCTCTTCCTAGAAAGAAATAGTGAGGTGGAAAAGTGAGTAGGGTCTCGGTTTTCTTGTGGATTAGAACTGAACCGCAGATAGTGACAGACGCTCCTATTTGGTGAGACCAAGGAGAAGCAGAGGGCTAAAGCAGCAGGAAGTCAAGTCCGTCCACCTAAAGGTTCCCCCAGGACTCTGGAGGTGGGAACTGCTCTACGTCTCCACTCTCGTCGTGGGACACTTCACCTAAATCGAACGTCAGCTTGTATCGCAACCGAACCTTCTCCTGCAGCAGAGAACAACATAAAGACAAAATGGCTGTCAGTATAGATTGTCAATTAAGCTGGTTATTAACAGATATTACTCATTTCAAGGTTTATAACTCCTTCATAGCATTTAGTAACTGGAGAGTGTGTAGAGTAACCTTGTGAGGGTTGGCCAGTAGTAGGATTTGTGTAATCGCAGCAGGGGACAGTATAGGATTGAACGCTGGGAGTTCTGTTCCAGACGGGGGCTGAAGCTTCACTCTCATCGTCTGCGTACAGATTCAACAAGCAGACACGAATGTTATTACAATTCATACAGCCTTATGAGAAAACGCCACGAAACCATGGATTTTGGTTCATCGTTTAGCTAATGAACCGAAGAACGGACGCTGGCTGTTCGTAAGATACCTTGGGCACGGCGGACTGGAAGCGGATGTTGGTGATGGGAACAGGCGCAGAGGACAGCATGGAGATGATCACTACCAGGACGTCAGGCCGACCAGAGGGGCATTCGCGGGCAAAATGGAAGAGAACGCGCAGGCTGTGCTTGTCAAAGATAGTCACCGGCAACATGCTACCTACAAGACGGGTGGGGGTGGCAAAAACAAAAACAAAATAGGAGTTGTGAAGAGACAAAAGGTGGTCACGGTCAAATTTACCTCCATAAATTTAATCCATAGCAGGAATTGCATAGCGCGATAAAACATAATTCTCACTAGGTTTGATGGACTCTAAGGGTACAGTGACACTGGCCAGAGAGAGTTCATCTTGGGTGTTGGAGGAGAGAGCGGTGCCCAGCGATGGAGCCTCGTGGTTGGGCTGGGAGGTCAGGAGAGCGCCGGGCTCTGGTGGCAAGGGCAGGATAGGGCAGGGGTTTGTGGCTGGGTTGGTGCTTGACTTAGTTTGGAGATCTCTTAGTGTAGGCTTGGACTGAGATTGAAGTTTATCCCTGCAAAACAGCATTTACATCAATTCAAGTCCTCGAACACATGGTCAAGGAATTAAAATTAAATCATCAAATGTGCATTAGGGAAGGTTTCTGATGGGCATGAACTAAAGGCATTCTGGTAAAATCCCAGGGAGGACACTTGCAGTCCAATAACTGTATGATAGTACTTGATCGATGAGAGCATCTGCCAAATACTGAAACTATAAATCACATCTGACATAGGACTCTAGAGTCCACGCGTCAGCCGGACTCCACCGTTACTCGGATAAATGAATGTGTCCCATATTAAAAAAAGAGCTGTACGTGATCCAAATTCCGTTCTCAACGTGTGTTCACACCGGCTCAGAAAACGCCCCAATGTCGGAGGCCCGAACGAAGATCCTCCCTCACATCGTGACGTGCAACACCCACAAAGCTCAAGTTCTACATGCAGATACGGTTTACGATGCCAAAGGCCGTTTAGATCTGCTGCTATACTCATTGCTCCCTTTAGAATTGCTCCCATATGTGTAATAACTCCCCCCACCACCATGGTGCTGGGTCAGTGACTGATCCAGACCAGGCTGGACCGGGCCGTACCATTTGACCTGCAGGTTCTCCGGGGGCAGCGACTGCTCCAGAAGGGTCCTGCCCAGCACGTCCAGCTCGTCCAGGGCTTTGGCGGCGGGCGCGGGGCTGCCGGCGGGACCCTGGGGGCTGGTAACCGACGGCAAGAGCACCGCGGCCGGCACGGGGGCAGCGAGCGCGTCCACGCTGTCCGATGACTGGAGGAGGTGGTGGAGGGAAAGGAGCATGAGTGGAGAGCTTAGAAGGAGGCGAACAATGAGATACGGCGAAGCAGGAGGCGTCGGTACGACGTCTCGCCGTCTCACTCACCTGAAACGAGTTCCATGTTGTCGCATCTCCAGACTGGGACGGAGCCACGTTAGGACCGGGAGCTACGTCGGTTAGTCCTACAACACAGATCACCACAGGCTCTCACCTACGCTGGTTCAGGATGGGTTGTTTAAATGGACTAAATATGGTAATCCGTTCATTTGGAGGTAAAAAAAATAAATAAATTAAGGGCTGATCTTAGATCAGCTTCTCTATGCATCTACATGTATACTCTGAGGGACATGGAAAGAGAACGCTGATCCCGAGTCAGTTCTTACCCAGAGACATGAGCTCATCGTCTAGCAAGCTGATCCCCAGTTCCTGTGATGGCGTGTGCTGAGAGGGGAATTCTGGGAAACCCGCGGCTGAGGACGAGGTGTCGAGGCCGGTGAGGTCCAGCAGGGCCGTGCTGCTGCTGCCTGCACAGGGAAGTGTTTGTAGTCCAGGAGAGAGAAAGTGTGTGTGTGTGTGTGTGTGTGTGTGTGTGTGTGGTCGGGTGTGTTAGTGATTCAGTGGCGCCATTACCCTTGAGGCTGAGGGTGGTGGTGCTGTCTCCATTCACCTCCTCTCCCTTAACCAGCTGTCTGTACGAATTAATGACCTGGGTCAGGCTGTCATTGGCCTGCAGGATCTCCGCTGTGGTGACACACACACACACACACACACACACACACACACAGCAACAGTGAGCACGTTTTAACGCCGCTCGCTGTTCCAGACCAAGCGGAGGCCTCTTGCTCCCTCTCATCTTACCCAGAGCCTCGTCGTTGTCCTCCGTGTCACTGGCCAGCCTGAAGAGGGTGGGTCTCATCCTCTCACAGCGCTGGTACAGATCCTGTCAGCACACACGCGGTTATGCGCACGCCGTTAAGCTAACCTGGTCTAGATCTAGAACTAGATCATGGTCATATGAGAAGGGGCAGGTAATTAGGTGAGAGTGTGTATGTGTGTGTTTACACACCTTGATGAGCTCCTCATTACCATGGGAGCTGTTGTCTTTACTGTAGTCTCCCAGCAGCTGTGTGAGCAGTTTCACACTCTCCTTCACCTCCTGAATGGCATTTACTCTCTTTGAAACCTTCTCCATCCGCTTCTGGTCCTACACACGCACGCAAAACCCCTTTGTTTTACATTGCGCGTTCATCCAGTGCATGACAGAAGCCGAAGTAACCCGAGGATACACACACACACACACACACACACACACACACACACACACACACACACACACACACACACGCACGCACGCACCTCCTGCACCATCTCCTTAATGAGTTTGTTTGCAGCTCGTAGGTCCTCAGGGTGAGTACTGTTAAGCAGGCGCGACAGCATCTGTAAAGAGACAGAGGGACAGGCAGGGAAGGAGAGATGGATGACAGATGGACGATCGATTTATTACTGCCTTATTGTTGCGATTGTTCAGCTTTTATGAACCAGCGTTGTACGTTGGGCCCATTGTTTACGCTCATTCAATGAGTCTGAATGGAGTTTCCCAAGCCACACCCGTCACTTTGGGGGACTCAGGAAAGGCCCGAACTAGCTGGCAGTGGCAGCTTATGACAACATTCCAACAATGGCATTCCAACAATGGCATTCCAACAGCAGGGACCACTGAATGGCAGCACTCAAACGCTCAAATGGGTGTTTGTGAATTCAGACTTCATCCCGTGGCAGTCGGAATTCGTGACTGGGGCTTTACAGCTCAAAATGAGATGAGAGATTTCACGTGAGGTGTGGAGGTGACTGGGCAGACGTGTGTGTGTGTGTGTGTGCCTAATCAATTCCTCTCTGTTGTTTATAATCTCATTAGAGCATGTTGGCCAATGGTGGAAACGTGGAAATGGGGCACTGTGCAAAGCTGTGTTCCAGCCCTAATGCAACGCTCCTGATGGAGCAAACACGGACCTCGAGAGTGGCTCATTTTAACTGCGTTAACAGAAGCGCCAAACAAGGCAGCTACGGCAGGGGACGCGCCGTGTCCCGCTAACCAAAACACGCCGCTCCCGGAGGGCCCGCGCGTCCTACCTTCGACTTCTCTTCGTCCTCAAAGATGGCATTCTTGGGTCTGGGCGGTGGAGGGGGGAGGGGCTTGTCGTCCGGAAGCGCCGGGTCCTGTTTCACAATGCCTGGAAGAGAGGCGAGGTACTTGGCAACGGCTGAGGAATATTCCCTGCATATGCTAGGCTCTTCCGGGGCAGCCGCGTCTTAACGATGGCGAAGAACGACAAAGCGGCTCGGCGATGAATCGCATTTCGATCACAAGACGCGAAAACTTGTCAGCGAAAGCCGCGCCATGTACCCACGTGGACTTAAACAGGCCGCGAGTGGGTTGAGTTGGGTTACCTTGCTTCTTCAGCATCTGATAAGCGTCAGATATTTTGGTCTCTTCAGGAAGACCCACAGTCCAGCTATACATCATCTCTAGAACCTTCCTCTTTACTGGTTCTGGAGCTCGGGAGCCCAGGTACTGTAACAGAACACAGACAAGCGTGAAAAAACAATTCCAGTCTTGCTCAATATAGCAGTGGTTCGTTCCCAGCAGTCTTCCTGTTACACCACACACAATGCACACGCCACCACGCAAACCTGCTCCTGTAAAACGACGCAACGAAACAAAAAAAAGAACGGAAACCTCCGAAAAGCTCGGTGAACATCAGAGAGACAGGCCCACGTCATCCCTTAACCCGGAAGCACAGTGGCCGAAGGTTTACCTTAGGAGACACCACCTTGATGAGTTCGTTCAGGAAGCGGAACTTTCCCACCTCGTTATGGAACCGCTTCCCACAGTTCTTCATGCATGTTTCCAGAACCTACACACACACGGACCAAAAGTGTCAATCTTTAAAAATATCCCCTTCTCTTTATAAGCTTTCGTTAATCAAAGTCCACTATAACTTGAGTGAGATTACACGAGGGCATGATGGAGGCTAATGTTTCGAGGGTACGCCTTTTACATCTTCCAAATCGTTTCTTATTCTTTTTCAATCTGACATAAAAAAAGCTCTTTCACAAAACCCCATCGCTCCACACACAAACACTCGAACATAGTTCATTCATTCACAGCTTCTCAAGACAACGAACACTTTAACAATGCTCCACAAACCCGACAAACTAAACCTCCATTAATCCGACCGCAAGCTTCGGCGCAAGACCTTTCAGCCTGCGGATCCACACGCTGCAGGAGGAAACAATGCATCCCAGAGTCTCTGTAAATCGGCCTCCTTTTACACCGGGGCAACTCAAGCGCCAGCACTTTATCCAACAACCTGCATTAAAGGCAAAGCCTGCTGTGACTCACTGTACGCAAACTCACCACATTTTTGCTCGTCCTGCGGCTAATACCAGCCGTGCCTTATGCGCAAAGGGGGTGACTAGGCAATAAAGCTCTTTCTGCCCACTGAGGTGAAACCGTCGAAATGCCGAAAACCACCTGTGACCTGTGAATGTAAACCTGACGTTCCTACTCCTCATTCTCATGCGCGTGAATCTCTCATGAACATGCTCCTTGAAAATCAGGAAAAAGGTGTGTGTGTGTGTGTATATATATATATATATATATAATAGAGGTATTTAGAATCCAAAGCAGCATTATGTTGAGACGTTAACTGTCACAGCATAGTAAACAGTGAAAACTGTTAGCTTTCGATAACCGGCTCATACGACAGTTAACCATTTGATTTGTTTAACTTCACCCCCTGGAAATGACAGGGAGAATCTGCCTCTCACAGATAAGAATCCAATGGCTGCTTAAAAGGGAACAATTAGAGCAAACCAGCTGTGTTCCACGGTACACAGTGTGTCTCACTACAGCGGTTACTAGATTAGCTAGAATAATGCTGCAAGGCATTGTGCATAATGAATATAGCAAACACAATTCAAAGTAGCAGGGGGAGCACACGACACCGTTAGGGCTCCAGACGCGGCCGCACCGGGACACCAGGCCGTCTTACCGTGAGCGCCTGCAGGGCCTCCCACTCCTGCGGCGACTGGATCTTATGGGCCAGCAGACGGGTGGCCAGCTGTGGACTGCGGTAAATCAGATTAAAAAGGTAGATTAAAAAAAACAGTCGGCATATAAATCTCAGGAACGACCTTTGAAATTAGGCTGCAGATACTGTTGATTAAAGAAGGAGCGAGTTGTCCGAGCCGGGTGACCAGATCTTGGGATTTCAGAACGTACAGGGAGTATGAAGTACTTCTGCTCTGTGACACATGTGTGTTTTTTTTTTTCTTCTCTACTAACAGCGATTGCTGGAGATCGAGAAGCAGCTGTTCCATGAACAACAACGCTCATTAAATTTAGCGTAAAGGGCAAAGAAGTGATACAAGGGCGAGCTAACTAGGCTGCTCGGCGTGGACTTGAGTTACTATGATGGTAGTAGTGGCCCTCAAAAAAGGTCTCAAATGAGACCACTGCCCAGAAATCAAGGAATAAACATGTACAGCTGAGATACATACACACAACCCTGGACGCAGAAAGGGCTATAATATTACAACTACGACATTTATAAAGTCAAAAATGCTGATAAGTAAAATCACAAATCTTGCATTGAGCTTTGCCGTTTATCATCTGAACTCATGTCTTTTGAAAGAAAAATAACTGTTCAACTTGAGTATCCAATAAATGACGGGCCCCACCGAGCTAGAGAATAGATAGCGAAGCTGAGACTCACCCTTCAGGTTCATTAGTGAGCTGCTCACAGAAGGCTTTGATACTATCCCAGTCAGTTTCTCTGTTTAAGGGGTTGGTTGCTTTGTCTGCAGTTTGACAAGCATACAGGGGAGAAAGAAATCAGCATATATACTAATCTCTTGAAAACAGGTGAAATTAATGTTCACATGCACTGCATGCTAAATTTCAAACCAAAGCACGGTCAACAATGAAAAGCAATCTGGTCAAAAGTCTAGTTCCTTTACTATTGCTGAAACTTGTCAGACTCATACTACCAACACGGGTGCATCACAGAGGGTCTGGATAATATAAACCCAATCAGAAAACCTTGTGTGGTCGTTATAAGGGACAATAGTTAATACTTCGTAGTACAAGATAAAATTACAAGATCATGTGACATGGTCACGTGTGGATTTAACCATTCCATAGTTATTATTAAATCAGTGCTATTTTTTTAACATTTAAACAGGATTTAATTTTTCTTTAGCTTTCCCCCACTTGACAACAGCAACACCACAATTGTTTACAAATGTCTTCAACGCTTAAAATGTTCATACCATGTCCGCATAAATTGCTTTTGCGCAATAGTTCTAACGTAAAAGGAAATAAACGAATGTATCATCTTGTTGGAAACTTTTGTAGCTAGCTGGCTATGTCCACAACTACCACGGTTGCCAGATAGCTAGAAAGATATCCGCGACTGTCATTTGCAAGCAATTACCAGACGCATGTTAAATATTTGATGAACAGCTTGCTGCGTGGTCAAGTTATTATGCACACACAGCGGGTCTGTGTGAATGTACATCCGAATGCTATTGTAACTAGCTAGCTGTCCTAGCTAGGCTAGCAAGATGACGTTGACTAGTAGGCTAGCATGACAAGTTCAGCCACAAGTGAAGTGACACCTCCCTATTATTTTACACTAGAGTTGACTGCTTCTGCTGAGCGAACCACCTTTCATGCACTGAAATGCCATAGTCAGCGCGACTGCTTAGCGCCAAGAGCAATGCCTGCAACGTTACGTCCCTAAAAAACAATGAAACGACGAGCTGAAGTGATCAGACTATTCCTAGACGAGGTAGCTAATGCTAGCGGTGTATTGTAACTTAGCTCGCTAGGGATAGCTAGGTAGCTAGCAAACAACTGCCAAGGTAGCTGGCTGGCTAGCTAGTAGCTACCTAGCTAGTTAGCCGCGAGAGTGACCGGCCTCAAGATTTCACACTAATGATTCTTGAGCCAACGAGAAGTATCCAAAAGGCACCACAACTAGTTAGTGTGAATACGGCCCCTCGACATCAGGACGTGTCAACTGTGTCACCAAAAAATAATAACGATGAAACTCTGCTTGACTTACTGATGCGAGACTCCAAGCTCGCCTCGTCAGGCGGAGCCGCCATCTTTCGGAGGTTCTGCCGTACAAGTACGCCGCAACTCTCGCGATACGCTGCGTTGCGTTCGAATTTTACGCAAAGCGGCCAAAATCAGACGTTGCGTCTGTCGCCAAGGTTACATGTGTGCCTGAGATCATGGCATGTAAATAAAAGTATGATTCAGAACCGAGTGTGATATACAGGGCGTGTTATCACTCAGAATAGATAACAAACTATCCATCCATAACAAACTATCCAAACCGCAACGTTCACATAAGACAAATACCATTCATCCAGAGACCTTTTTTTCTACTTATTTTAACCATGAACCAAACTATAACCCTAATATTAACATGACCAAACGAACCAAACCTAAAATATAACCATTATCATGAAACGAACACTAAATGTAATTGTGAGTCTGAACTCTAAAGGCAAATGAAATATCGGGCTTTTAAATCTGCATTTAGCTTTGTTTTGGGGAAAAAAAGGCTTGTCCTGCGTTGGACAACAACACGGTCGCTGTTCGGGCATTTTAGTTTTTGCATTCCATGAAGCGTTACTATTCATAGTACATGGGACGTGGAAGTCTTTTATTTATTGATAGTAACATATAAAAGAATGGGTAGGCCATGAACGTTTGTGAGCTTGTTGAAGACATAATTATGAAGTATTATTTAAAAAAAAAACATTACACAGTCAAACAGTAACGTTAGGATCTCCCTGTGATACACCTCTTTTGCATTTCGTGGCGAATGTTCTGGAGAACATTACCAGATTCAGAGATAATTGTTTAGCTTGAGGCCATGCAGGCATATTGGGTAATTTTGGTGTCTTCAAGTGAATATTTAAGGAACCGATACGACAGTGTAATTGCGTGACATAATGGAATATTGTTTTCTTATATTCGTCTGGATCATATCGTGGCTGTTTTCCAGGTGGGATAATGGACAAAGTACGCCGTCTTTATCGTGTAATTTTACTTCTTACCACAAGGTGGCGTCAAGATTCCACTGCCTCAGAAAGACTGCTAAACAGGATCAGTTTTGCCCTCAGGTTGAAGACGAGAAGAGTCTTCAGCTAGCTACGCGGCAGCGGAAAATGGGTGGGCTCGTATTTCTTTATCTATAAAATCGACTCCAGCGGGATAACTAGCCGTGTACAACCGACTTTAATATGGACACAACTCACTAGTTGTTTCGAGTCGAAGAGACTCGCGGAATATTAGCTAAGTAGCCGTTGGACCTGAGATTAACGTTACACGCCGCTGTCAAGATCAAGAATCAAAGAATCGCGACTCTCAAGCGGATCCGCAGAGATCTTGTCATGGAATGGGATCCACTAACTTCATTACCTCTCTGTATAAAGATCATGACGGTCATGTGTGGTAGATTTTCAGCCGTTGACCGAGCAGCAACTTGGTTTGCGAAGATTGAAGATCGCTTGCTGCCTTAGCGTGCGGTGCTAGCTAGCCGAGTGACTTTGATTTCTGATTGAAACTTAAGCAGGATTGCTAGTTACTGACATGAACTGTAATCTAACGAAGTAGCCGTTTGTAGTTGTCAGACAAAGCAAAACGCATTAAGTAGGATCACAAGTAATTGAACCATACCAACTTTTTTTTCGGGAGCACTGTTAAGGTCGAGATATTATCGCTAATAACTAACCTGTTTTTACGTTTAGCTAGCTGTAGCTGTTGAACACGTTTTGGAGGCTTTTGAGATAGATGCCGCTCGTTGTAACGTTAACTAAAGTTAATTAAAGGATAAGACATACCAGGTAGCAGTTTGTCTCATTACACGTCTGTTGAGCTATCTGCACGCTTTTGATCATGGGCTCTTTGAAAGCACTCCAAGAATGGTGTAGGCTACAGTGTGAAAACTACAGTGCTGTGGAAATTAATAATATGTCAGCTTCCTTCAGAGATGGATTGGCCTTCTGTGCAATAATACATCGACACAGACCTGACTTGATGTAAGTACTTTCTATGCTTTCTGTGTGCGGTTGCCAGTTGTTTATAAGCTTTTAGGTGAAAGTGTCCAGCTCTCATGGCATGAAACTTTGTGCTTGTAGACTTTACGTGAATGTCTTCTGCTTTGTGTAGGCTATTATTGTAATGCTGGGTGTTTTGTAAATTAGATAAGTTGCACCCATTAATACTTAAATAGAATGGCAATCACTACTTAAGTAGAAATGGCAAGAACTGAAATATGTGGTTTAATGAGATTACATATACATATATACAGAAATACATATATGCATACAAACATACATACTGTTAAATGAAGTCACTCCAAAACTGTTCCTCACAGAGCTTCAACACTGACACACAACCACCTGACTTGGTCTTCACTACCTCAGCAGAAGACTCTTGTTTGTTGCTAATGTAAATAAAGCCTACATGGCCTAATTTCTGATGGTATCTAGAAAGTGTGCCTGTGCACAGGCCTTTGTGGGAAGCAGAGCCCTAATACATGTGACTAATCTGACTTATATGCTCAGCTGTTCTGTTACTGCCATGTTAGACCTCTTAGTCATGTCAGTCAGTGCAACTTGCCCAAATGACAGCTGGGGCTCAGAATATGCCACCATTCTCTTTCTGTCTAACAATGCCATTATAGTAAAAACTGTATAGTCATTTTGGATCAAAAACTGATATTAAAATGAGCACAGCTCTCTCTCTCTCTCTGTCGGTCTCTCTCTCTCTCTGTGTATGTATGTATATATATATATATATATTTGAATACAATTCGACTAAGTAACTGCAGTGGATAAAAATTGTAGTAAAGTACACAAAGTTTCCAGAGAAACGGGACTATATTTATATATATATAGTCAAGTCATACATATACATATATATATTATTAACTAAAACAAAAGTTACAGCGTTGCGTTTTTTTCCTCTGCTGGTTCTGTTTGTTTGCTTGTGCATGTCTGTGAGTGCTACCTGCACACTGCATGCACTAGGATGGTGCAGACTTTGCTGTATCAACAGTACTGTTGCCATTTTTGCCACTCAGGAAGTTACATGTCTGCAGATCAGCTTGGTTTTCACAGGAGGCGAAAACGTACCGTGGGGGCTTAAGGCTGAAGTAGTAATTCAGTCTCAACACAGTCTGTTTCCTCTTACATCATAAAACAGCATGGATTACTGGGTGGTGTGTATAATAAGATGATTGCTCTGAGCAAGTATCACTATAGGGGTTTGCTGGTTTAGTCTGACTCACCTTGTTGGTGTTTGCCGGCGCAGTCTGAGCTCATAGTGTGGGGATGGTTGTGGTTGCAGTGAGTGTGCAGTGCACCGCACCTGTAAATATGAGTGCGTCTGCGTGCGAATGTCTGTCAGATGAAGCAGTGTCTGAGATGGGCAGGAGTGTGTTAAGCCTAGCAGCTCTAGTACAGTGTCTTGCTGTGTATTGGAGCCAAGAAGTGTGTTTGCGCATGCTTATGTGAGCACACACACTGGTACACTACAGCTCACTTTGAGTCTTGAAACCTGCGAGTGGGGCTGGGCGATGTCTAACTGTCTCCAGTGAAACAATGTATGATGGATGAATCAGGGATTTGGGGGGGTGGGGTGGAGGGGGGGTGTTGCCTTACAAAGGTAATATAAATTTTCAAATGCATTCTTTTATAATTACTTAATTACTTGAACTCTTGCAACAAAGAAACTCACTTAAACCTATATGTTTATAAATCTAAATTTAAAATTTCAGTCACTAAAATGTTTTGCCTGATTATGTTTTTATTTAAATGTAGGCTCATGGAAAAATGTTCCATTCAGTTGCCAAGAATGTTTGGTACTGGAGATGTACATTCTGCAAAATGATAATAATATAAAGCATTATTGTAAGTTTTAGTTTTAAATGGAAACACAATTGAAGCCTAAAAAAACATATTTTAGCATTAGCCTATAATGTAAATGTTATACAAAATCAAGAAGATAAAATAACATTACAATAAAGGCAAAAGAAAATAGAACAAACTGTCTGATTTATGTTTTTTCATTGGAAGGACTCGACACTCATTAAAATACACATTTATTCATATTAATCTGTTGCTCAAGTTAACTTTCCTAGAAGTAATCAATGTAGTTTTCTGCGTTATAGCAGAGACTCTGAGCTTACAGGAGACAGAGTATAGCCCACTGGTGTGATGCTGACTCATGTCTGTCACTGACACTGGAAGATGGTGCGGTCTCTCAATCCAACCTTACCTGCGAGCTTCCAACTTTGCCACAGTTGCTAAGTCCTATGTGATGGACTCAACCCTGGGCTCAAGATTAGCCCGACGGACCGTCAGTCTCAGTCACAGAGAAGAGGTGACATTAAGCATTTTAATTAACACACTACAAGCCGCAGAAGCTGTTTAACAGGACATTTGCAGACGGTATCAGTTCCTCATTCCTGTGGAGGTCCCTCGCAACCCCTATCTCAGCTAGCATCAACCATATCCACTTTGAACTCGGGACGTGTAATTATGTGCTTTTGATGATTACCTCAGAGGTGTGGTCTCAGACATGCCCAAAGTCTCTCCTCAGATTTAACTCTTTTGGACTTGGCTACTTTTACTTTATCTCCATATTTTGAATTCCTCTTTTCTCATCATTTCCTCCCTTCTTCACTACCCAGCATTGCTCTCTTATTAATGAAGTTCAGTTTCTCCTTCTGCTTCAATGCTCTCCTTCTTTTATATGGTGCCAAGTTATCCATCAGTGCAACCTGATCCTTCATCTCTAATGGAAATTGTACTTTGAGGCACTCACGGTTTCTCTAGCCTAACTGAGGGCAGATTGTGATGAGTCCGCCTGAATCATATCTGAACAGAGTTTCACACACTTCCATCCATCAGCTGTATAGCTGCCTGTGCTTAACAGGGCTAAGGCAGTCCTTAGTCAACACATCCTGAGTCGAGTCTGAAACCCTCAGCCGCCCAGGAGAACCTTCCAGAACCAGAGCAGTCTAGAGCTCTGTTTTGTCTTCCTGTGCTGGGTGGGGAGTGTGTGGGGGGGCACCGCTACCAGAGAACGGCAGCTGCCGCTTTCGTTATGGCCGAGGCAACGGGATCCCGGGGGTGACGTCACGGAGGCTGTGGCGGGGGGGCTTTGGGGCCGGTACGGCGGGACACGTTACTGCGTTCCGCACGGCTTGGCGCACACACACAGCCGCGCTCCTTCCTCCAGCCCCACAGAGGGGCCATTGTTTCCCCTCACTTACCGCGCCGCCACACAGGGCCGCCCGGCTTTCCGTGGGAGGCTTTATGAAATGACCTTTATGAAAAATTGATGAATTGTTTGTGCTTTGCTTCGCTAAGTTCGCTCGTGGCGGGTTTATGTTACGCGTTCAAAATTGTTTTGTTGTTAGAAGGTCAGCAAACCAAAGACCATCACAACAAACAAAATACCATCTAAACGGACATGCAGATTAGATAGAACAGTTTCTAATAGATTCAAAAGGGCCTTGGTTGTGTGTCAGGATTATCTGTGGTACTGGATGTTTTAATTGTAAGATTTATTGATGGAAACAAAATGGAATTTCTTTCAAACTAATTAGAGAAAGGTCATTATTTTTGTAGTGGTGGTGACTTTCCTGGGGATCGAAATTCCCAAAACCTCATGAGCTATGAAGCGAAATGTTCCTGTTTGTACAGGACAGTTTGCCAATATTAACCTTGACTTTATATATTTCATCCATACACAGCCAGTCCTCTTACCCAAGTGTTTATGCTTTCACAGTCGTTATCTAAAGAAAGTGTTAAGTCTCTTGTGTGTAAAGAATGTATCTCTTGTATCTAAATCCCATCTCTTTTGCTTTCTCTTTTTTTTGTCATGCTGTAGAGACTTTGACTCCCTTTCCAAAGAAAATGTGTATGAGAACAACCGCCTGGTGAGTATCAGCCCTTGGCCCGTATTCTGCTGTGCTGGCCAGAAATTATACGAAAATGAGAGGCTTGCGCACGTCACTGTTAAACCCTGGGGTTTATGTTGTTGTTGATGTCTCTGGTCTAAGCTTGGTCATCACTCTTCAGCAGTGTTCAGCAGGTTTTTTAAATATGAAACGTCTGGAATTCTGGATCTAGGTTCTATGGGAACTTGCTGGTTGAGACTTTAGCATAGTGGTTAGTTCTTGCATAGGGTCTATGGACAGAACTGGAGTCCAGAAATCCAGCCAGTGAGACGTGAAATTCAGAATGCGGTCAGAATGTGCTAATGTGCTATTGTAGTACGAGGACCAGGCCGTTCAGCAGGCGATGAGGATGCATGCGTAGAGCAGAAGAAAGGAAGGTTCTCTTAACAGAATACTTGGAATACTTACCAGTTAGCATCATGCTAATTCAGTAGTTATGCTAAAAATCTAGCCCTGTGCATTTGGCTTGAGGTTCCGTTGGTTTATTCTACTGACCGCGCAACCATTATCCCCAGGCCAGTGCTACGCCCACCAACCAGCTGTGGCTGCACGTATTAAAAGCCTTGTCATTATCAGAGTCGCCTCACATTTCTTATCAGCCCTCCTGAAAGCTTTGGCAACTTTGTACCTGCCAGCGTGAAGCTCACGAAGGGATGGACTAATTACACACGGGCCGTGAAGTCTGTTTTTAAAGAACAAAGTAGACACACAAAGTTGCACTCTGCCACGCCTGACTGAACACATTAGCAACTTTGCAGTACCTTTCACTACTTCTAACTGCGCGTACACGGTATTATCCAGCGTATTGAGCCTCTTTTATAAAGACTTGCTCTGTCCCTCTTTCTCCTTCTATCCTCATCTCAATTCTCTTTCCTGGTCTCCCCCTCTCTCGCGTCGTCTCTCCCGTTTCGAGGCGTTTGAGTTGGCGGAGAAGGAGCTGGGTATTCCAGCCCTCTTGGACGCAGAGGACATGGTGTCCATGAAAGTTCCGGATCGCCTCAGCGTCATCACCTACGTGTCGCAGTACTACAACTGCTTCACTAACAAATCCCACGGTGAGTGCCGCCATTTTACCACTTACCATTTCCGTAGCGTGTGCTGAGGTGGTAGCCCAAGTTAGCTTGGAATCGGTCAAGTTGCAGATCGGATTCGTCCCTCTTAAGGGTTACAGCCCCAATTTAGGCTGTGCACGCCCAGTTTATGTCCTGTCGGCACCACCTCCAGTATAACCTCAGGTGCCTCTGGTAAATATTAAATTAGATTTCAGAGATCGCATCATCTGCAGGGCTTTTGTTTGGTCCGGGGCGATCACCTAGGAGATTGTATTGGTTGCCTAGCGATCAGCATCCGGGAGCAAAATCTGCTGCAGATGGGACGGTGTCATCCGCAGATGTAACCTACTGTCATCTTTTATTGTGACTAGCCAAATGTACAGCCTCTGTTGAAGTGTGTTAGCATGCATATAGAGGAAATACTAATTGTTCTGTGGTCTACCACCTTATCTAACAGTGAAATAAGGTACAAGCATAAGGTAGTCAAATTCATATGTAAATATTAGGGCACACAACTCTTAACCTTAGTGTTGTTCTTCAGCGAATCCCCCCTGTATGAAGAGACCAGCTGGTACAGGCCAGATCGAGCCAGCAATAAAGAGGCCGGCCACTCCTTTAGAGGACCGAACCAACGACGCTGAGGTAATATTTCTCAGTGATGTCTTCATGTAATATTGAATTCTCTGGAGAGTTGTGGAGAGCTCTGCTACCCTTGACGGTCATCTGCCTGCTTGTTTCAATTAAATGCCATCAGTTTCAGTTGATGCTGTGTCAGATATTGGAGTGGTATTGCGCTCTAAGAGGAGTTTACTGGATCACGTCCCAACAAAGATGGTGAGGGAAGTCAGTCCACATCTGGCCCAAGTCCATGTTTCTGAAGCCTTGCGCTATAATGAAATACCAGTCCCCTCAGGGCTCGGCAGGTAGCTGAAGGAGATTCCTTCAGAGTTTCTTCAGCGTTACAACACCCTCAGGGTGAGGATGAATGATGAACCTTTGTGTCATGGTACACAGCAAATATGAGAACATTTAGAATGTCTCGGTTATATGGAAAAACACTTTATTATAGAACAATGCTCCCACATCCTTTATTGCAGGAAGCTTCAGTTGCTCACTCGGTGTCTGTCTGTCTGTCTGTCTGTCTGTCTGTCATCTCATGCAGCTAATAAACATTTAGTTAGTGTTTACTTATAGAAGTGTAGTTTTGTGGAAGCGTAAGCCTGGTCAACCACTTCTCCAACACACTAATACTCATCGAGATACAAGCGCATAGAGGTGTTTCAATTTCACTTTATTTGAGGGGCAACAGAAGCGCTGAAGATGAGCTGTAAATGCCTCCTCTCCTCCTCCCCACCTCCTTCCCTCTCCTCCTCCTCCTCCCTGGGTCTGTGAGCACATGGGCTTGTCCTCTGAGGCAGTTTTTCAGCGGTCAGTTTTCCAGTCATGAAAAGCCTGACTGTTAAAGTTTGTCCTTCTGTGCAGACGTTGTTTAAACTCCTTCTCCTTTTGCGGCGTCTTTACACTCTAGTCCATTGTTGTGCTTCATTCCAGCTCCGAGCGCACCTAAGCTAGTTAATGTGGACTGGAACAGCCCATAATAACTCACTGGCTCCGAGTCCTCGACGACCGTCTTAGGAAGCACTGCGCTAACACCCAGCCCAGTACTTTGGTGTGACGTTTTGCATCTCCATATAGCCCACGGCCCTGGATATCCTCTTTCAGACTTTTCTCATCCTTCCCTTCCCTGCGCAACTTCTTCTCCCCTTTCCTCTTCCTCATCCACTTCCTCTTCCTGTTTGCCTTTGAGCTGATTACTCCCATCCTACCCAGTTGCTTGTGAAGATGTTAGTTTACCTCCTCATTTCATTTTAGCTTTGGAGGAGGTTAAATAAGCACTAGCAGTCTGCCTTCACTGTTTTCACCGTGACTGCAATACCTGGTGGTAATTGTTTAGCTTAGCTGGTTTAGCTTTATATCAAGCTAATGCATTGTTGTACAGTTACACTCATATCCTGTCATATCCTTTATTTACTGTAGCAACAGAAAAGGCAAACACTCCATTCATGATCCTGACAACCCACATATGGTCTCCCCGCCCCCTAATGCCCTGTCCCAATTTCTGACTCCGCCCCACACAGCCGAGTGAAGACGGCCAATCGAAACGCAGCACTCTGAGCTGCACCTGCGCGGCCTGTGGGAAGCATGTTCACTTGGTGCAGCGCTTCCTCGTGGACGGCAAGCTGTACCACCGCAACTGCTTCAGGTAGGGGCCGCTACACGCTCCGCTACACGCCCAGCCACGCAAGCTAGCGACGCTGGACATCAAGACCTTTGGGTCCACGAAAAACGATCTCTTAGTCTTTAGTCAATAGGCACCACATTATTAAGATATGGAAATAACTCAGTAAAGAAAAACGTACCATTTGTGTATTGTGTGAATCATCTGTGAAGAATCAGAAAGCCGTTCTGTAATGTGCTAGGCACCAAAAGTCATGTGTTTATTTACAGGTGCACGGAATGTAGCAGCACTTTACTGCCTGGCTCTTACAAACTTGAGGGTGACGCCGGATCCCTGGTCTGTGTGCGCCACTTCCCAAGAGCGTCCTCGACCAATCAGAACGGTCGTCCGGACATGAGCAAGCAGCTCGGCCCGGTGGCATCGCGCTCGCTCCCCGAAACCCCTCCCAGTGGTAGGAGTTCGGAAAAAGCACAGCCGGATCATGCCGATGTCGACACCCTCGTCAGCCCGTCGGGTAATGAAACAAACTCTCTGGAGAGGGACGAGGAAGAGGGTGAAAAAGGAGGGGTGGGAAAAGCAGAGGAAATTGAGGACGTCTCGAAAGGAGAGACAGGACCCCGGCCTGCCAGTCCTCCGAATCCTTTTGACGAGTCTGACGAGGAGGATGAGGCAGAACTAAAGGAGGAGGAGCCAAAACCAGACCCAGCCTCCGCCAATAATGCCCCCCCTCCATCCTCGGAGACGAGCCTAAGGGTGGACAGTCGACCGGTGCCCGCCCCTCGGAGGGTGTTTGACTCCTCCCCTCCTGTTCGTCCTGTACCCAGGACACGCCCACCCAGACCCACACAGACTCCAGCAGTCAATGGTGAGTTTTATATATGGCAGATCAGTGTTTCATTTTGATTCATTTCAAGATTTCTAGCAATGATCTGCTGATCTTCCAAATCTCTTCCCTCTTTCTGTTCTTAACTAGGAGATGAAGGTAACCGCAGACTTTCTGCCCTAGTACCCCGTGAAAGATCCCATTCTCCTGCCCCAGGGTGAGATCACAAGCCTTGCTTTGCTTTTTCCTTCAATTTGCTCATCTCTCCAAACATGCATTCTCAGTGTGTGTGTGTGTGTGTGTATGTGTATGTGTGTTAACGTCTGTTCATATGTCGCTGTGTTCTCCCGTCTGTCTTTGCCATTGCTCCAACCTAGTGACACCCCCAAACCCAAAGACCCGCCCTGGCTGGCTCTTGTCAAACAGGAGCCCAAGAAAAAGGTTGCTCCTCCTCCTCCTCCTCCTGCTTCTGTCGGTATTGCCATGCCTCCACATGGTGGCCCCTCCCCCTTGGTGAAGGAGGAGGAGTCCCGCCCAGCCTCACCTCCTAACCCCTTTGATGATGAAGATGACGACTCGGTGGCAGAGGTGTTGGTTCCTTCTTCTGTAGTTGCTGTACACCCGTGGTATGGGATCACACAGGCTGCTGATATGTCTGGATCAGACACCCCGCCCAGAAAAGGGAGCCCCGCCCCCTCTGGAAGTCCAGGAAGTGGCAGGAGTAAAAAACGTCCAGCGCCCAAAGCCCCTAAATCTGCCCCTACAGGTCAGTTACTGACCAGAAAGGCAAGTTCTGAGACCAGGGCATCCATATTTTAGGATTTTTTTTTTTGTCGTTCCATCAATCATAAAGTACAGAATTTCAGCTTTCTCTCGCGAGAAATTCTGTGTATGGATTATTTTCTATACTGTTTCACCTTGTGGTGTTTATTATGCGTGTTTTCGAGTGATGTTCCCCACCTGTCCCTTGTTCATTCCATTTTTGCTGTCCATGTTCCCTTCATTTTCACGTTTCTGGTCTGCTGTCCCTTCAGCTCTTCCTCCCTCTCAGTCTTCCTCTGCCTGTCCATCTCCAGCCCTGAGCACGGAGAGCCTCTCCTCCTCCTCGTCAGACCACGCCCCCACCCGGCCCGCCGTAGCCCTCCCCCGACCATCCGCCATTAACGAACAGGGACACACGGTCACCAAGAGCGTATCTGAGCCGTCAATCAGCAGCCCTGGCTCCTCCCCTTCACCGCCTTCAGCTGAACTCCAGTCTCGCCTCTCGCCGAGCTCCGCCCCCCAGCCGCCACACACCAACACCTGTTCAGCCCCCGCCACTCCAGAGACCAATAGGAGTGCAGGACAAAGGGCTATGAGACCACCTCCTCCCCGCCCCCCAGCCGGTCCTAGTCCACTGATTGTGACTACGTCTTCAAATACACCCAATAAGGTGATTAGAACCACGAGCCCAAAAATATGAGCAGGAGCATTTTTTTGTCGTTGTTAAGACGTTTTTTAAGATTTGCAGCTGTCCTTGGTGGTTTTACATAAAGTCCTTATAATGGTTATGTTGCTAAAACACAAGCTGGGAACTGGCCAATAGTGAACTGAAGTGGGCCAGTTTTGGATATTACCACAGTGATGTCATTCCAGTGAAAAGTTTCAAGGTGACTGTGATTAATCATGTGGGCAGAGTGAGGAGTATGTATAAGGATTTGAGAACTGTGCTGTCTGACCTCAAAGGTTCTCCTCTTCTCCCACTCCTCTCCATCCTCCCCCGCTCACTCACTCGTCTCTGTTTCCTCTCCTTCTCTTCCTTTTGCTTCCTTTCTGTGTTGCTTCCTCTCCCTTCAGCGGATCTGTAAGGAGAATCCGTTCAATCGGAAGGCCTCCCCAACGGTGACCTCCCCTCAGTCCAGGACCTCGAAAGGCCCTCGACCCGCCCGGCCCCCTGCCCCCGGGCATGGCTTCCCCCTCATTAAACGCAAGGTTAAACGAGATTAACCACACCTTCCTTTTGCTAGAAAATCCTATTTCTTCCTCTGCTAGAAATAAAAAATCAATTTTGAAATGAAATTGCTGACTTCTAGTAGGGGCAGGAGCAAGAGTAGATCTGAAGCCGACATAACAAGTGATTACGAGCACAGTCTAACCTGCTAGTAGATCTGGGGGTAGTTTATATGCTTTATATATTAAGCAAGTTCTGGTTTGATTCAGGTTTAGTGACAATTACAGAACAATAGAAGCATATCAGCTGTTGCTAGGAGCTCCCGGCATTCTAACGATGTTCGTCGGTTCGTCGGTACAGAATGCGAATGTGTTCTAGAACATCGTTGCCGGGCATCTATTAGGACAGGCGCCCAATGAAGTGCGGCCTTCTGTCTGGAACCGCCCACAGCAGTCCCATTTAGGCCACGCCCTCACAGCTACATCAGCGACGTCGCCACTGATGCTCACAGTCTCCTGCTGTCCGCTGCGCAGGTGCACACGGATCAGTACATCCCCATCGAGGACATCTACGTGGAGATGGGGGTGTTGGAGAGGCAGTTGGACGAGCTGGAGCACAGAGGGGTGGACTTGGAGCACCGGCTCAGGGATTGTTCTAACGGTGAGGGATGCTCTGATCTGGGATCAGTGCATTTAGCTAGGGCCCCACAGATATTTGTTACACGTTTATAGACTCCTCCACAAGTCACTGATCTGGGATCAGCGATTTGAAATGCAAGTGTAGGACGACACATCATTCAGTCATAAAGAAAGATGGATGGAAGACCCAAAACCCGGGCCAAAATTCTTAAGACATAAAATCGCTGAGCTTATATTCGTTTTTCAAGGTCGGACTTCTGCTTTCGCCAGAGTCAACCTGGCTGACAAAAAGAAACTGCAACGCCCCACTTGCTTGGGCGTGAACTCTACACTGCCCCCTGCTGTATGTGTTTGGTAAAACAGCGAGCTCAGTAACGGGCAGGCTGAACTGTTGAAGAGGTTTGTGAAGAGGTTGCATTTTAAATAGTCGCCTCTCTCCGTTTTTTAGAGGAAGAGGAGGAGCGGTTGCTGGTGGACTGGTTCACCCTGATTCACGAGAAACACCTACTGGTGCGCCGAGAAGCAGAGCTGGTTTACACGTAAGCCGTGCGAGTCTTACACGCGCAAGAGTGTCATGAGCATGACCGGTTATAATAACGGCCCTACAGCAGGGGTGCACAGTGTATTTTTAACATGGGTTGATTTCACAGACACCTACAGCAAAGGGCTACAAATATTTGTTACATGTTTATAGACTTCTCCACATATTTATTATAGTAAGCTGTTATATTATTACATGACATGGAAATCTCTTAGATGTCAAAATAATTGGACATCCATCTTGGGATCAGTTTCCTTTGTTCAATATAAACTTTATTTACTTACTCATACCTGGTTTTGACAGTCATGCCAAGTCTCAAATGATGTGGATGAACCTGTTAATCTTTAGTATCTTTATCTTTCAGTTTTATATTGATGTAGTTTTTGGCAATGGGTAACCAAGAGAAAACAGGAGAATGACTCAAATGCTGGAAAGGACGTCTGTGTAATATAGACTGGGAACGTCCCACTGACGGTGTAATGTCGAGTGCAGAGGTTCTGTTTGATCCACTGGTTGTTGATGGCCGGTCAGGGTGAAACAGCAGGACCTGGAAGAGAGGCAGGCGGACGTGGAGTATGAGCTGAGGTGTCTTCTGAACAAGCCAGGTGGGTTTTTGTGGACACCTGCCGGAATGCCGCGTCGCACAAGCGCTTGCGTTGACCCCCCCCCCCCATGTTGGACTGGTACGGTTACGTCTTTCGATCCGTTTTGCAGAGAGGGAGTGGAATGATGAGGATCGAGACAGGGAGAAGCAGCTGATGGACGAACTGGTCACCGTCATCGAGCAGAGGAACCAGATCATCAACAGCATGGACCAGGACAAGCAGAGGTAATCGATCGACTCGCACTCGTACGATTCCAGGCTCGTTGGCGGTACGTTTTGCGTGGCTCCACCGGCCGTCCTGGAGGGCTTACCGGAACTCAGGATCTGTTTTTCTTTAGGGAAGAGGAAGAGGACAAACTAGTGGCTGCTATGTTGAAGAAAGGTAGGAGTGGTCTGTTTCTGTTGTCTTCTGTGTCGTCTCTATTCTGCGCTGTCTCTGTGTGCATCTTTTTGGCCCCGCCCCATCGGCTCTTCCTCTTTCAAATCGACCCCTCCCTCCTTACCCAGAGTTCCACAGCGAGGGGGAGCAGAAGAAGAAGGCGGCCAAGTTCAAACCCATGAAGGTGCTGAAGAGGCTCAGCACGAAGGGCGAGGTGGCGAAGGGCGGGAGTCCGCGGAAGGAGAAGAGTTGAGGACGTGGGAGAGGTGGAGCGGATGGGGGCAGGTGGAGGAACGGTTTCATTATCCCTGTTCATGTTTCAATGAATGACTATAATAACATCATGAAGTGGTTGTGAGGACATGTAACAACCATGAGCAAACCCCCCCCCCCCAATATAACATCATGAAGTGGTTGTGAGGACATGTAACAACCATGAGCAAACCCCCCCCCAATATAACATCATGAAGTGGTTGTGAGAACATGTAACAACCATGAGCAAACCCCCCCCCAATATAACATCATGAAGTGGTTGTGAGAACATGTAACAACCATGAGCAAAACCCCCCAATATAACATCATGAAGTGGTTGTGAGGACATGTAACAACCATGAGCAAACCCCCCCCCCAATATAACATCATGAAGTGGTTGTGAGAACATGTAACAACCATGAGCAAACCCCCCCCCCAATATAACATCATGAAGTGGTTGTGAGAACATGTAACAACCATGAGCAAACCCCCCCCCCAATATAACATCATGAAGTGGTTGTGAGGACATGTAACAACCATGAGCAAACCCCCCCCCAATATAACATCATGAAGTGGTTGTGAGAACATGTAACAACCATGAGCAAACCCCCCCCCAATATAACATCATGAAGTGGTTGTGAGAACATGTAACAACCATGAGCAAACCCCCCCCAATATAACATCATGAAGTGGTTGTGAGGACATGTAACAACCATGAGCAAACCCCCCCCAATATAACATCATGAAGTGGTTGTGAGAACATGTAACAACCATGAGCAAACCCCCCCCCCAATATAACATCATGAAGTGGTTGTGAGGACATGTAACAACCATGAGCAAACCCCCCCCCAATATAACATCATGAAGTGGTTGTGAGGACATGTAACAACCATGAGCAAACCCCCCCCCCCCCCAATATAACATCATGAAGTGGTTGTGAGGACATGTAACAACCATGAGCAAACCCCCCCCAATATAACATCATGAAGTGGTTGTGAGGACATGTAACAACCATGAGCAAACCCCCCCCCAATATAACATCATGAAGTGGTTGTGAGGACATGTAACAACCATGAGCAAACCCCCCCCCAATATAACATCATGAAGTGGTTGTGAGGACATGTAACAACCATGAGCAAACCCCCCCCAATATAACATCATGAAGTGGTTGTGAGAACATGTAACAACCATGAGCAAACCCCCCCCCCCAATATAACATCATGAAGTGGTTGTGAGGACATGTAACAACCATGAGCAAACCCCCCCCCCAATATAACATCATGAAGTGGTTGTGAGGACATGTAACAACCATGAGCAAACCCCCCCCCCCCAATATAACATCATGAAGTGGTTGTGAGAACATGTAACAACCATGAGCAAACCCCCCCCCAATATTTATCAAAACACATTCACTTTTAACCTTTATGTTAAAATGTAGGACGTAATCAGTAAATAAACCAGATGAGTGTAGTGTTCGATTAGTACATAAAATGGGGCATACGTTTACTTCTCTGTTTGAGTAGGAAGAAGAGTGTAAACTAGGAGTGAAAACTAGAATGACATTTACCTTTAAATGAGTGTGCCAGGTTCCAAAGATGTACGTTTCACTTGGCCATTCATGCAGGTTTTTGGGATCTACTTAAACCATAAACTGGGTTCTTTGTTTTGCAGGGTGTCTATTTAACAATGTGTGATCATGCTTTGGTGCACCGACCTATTGCAAAACCATGAGATTTGGAGATGTTACATGCTTGTTAGTAAAGAGTTGTGTTCCTGTAACGATCTGGTACGATCGGGAAATATGCTACCAGTGGTGCTGATGAAACTAATGCAGCACTGGATCTCTGCCTGCACTGGATCTCTGCCTGCACTGGATCTCTGCCTGCGGTTTTGCCAGCAATATGGGCCATTCATAAAAGCAGCGGATTGATAGTACTGCAGCTAAAACCGCAGTAGTATTTTTGGCCAAATTTCTGTCAATGGTGTCATCAAATACATGCAATAATTTTTCAGTAATTCTGGGTCATTGTTAATGCAAATAATTGGTTAAGAAATAGGATAACCCACAACGTAGCTACTAGTTGTATAAATGTAATTATGCTATTACAGTATTTGTGTAATACATTTCGGGGCGAATTGTGTTTGGTTCTTCAAAGCCCAGCCCTACAATGTGTGTCTCGTTCAGAGGGGGAAAGCTGAAGTTTACAAAGTAAAAGTCCTCTTCAGAACGTTGTCCAAGCTCCTTGGAATTATTACTTGGCTCAGGCCAGCAGGTAGAAATATGCTGAACTCCAGCTTGCACCCTTCTGGACTCACGAGACCCACATCTATGTGTAATTAATTCGAGCTCTTTAGGATTAAGCCCTTTAAAGGAACAAAACCTTTCTTATGTAATATACCACAATTTCAAGATGTTTCTAGCAACATCTTGGGAAGGAAAGATTAAGTAAACGTTTTCGAGGTGATAACAAAAAAGATCTTTTTAAATGTAGGAATATTTTAACATGAAGTAATAACAGAAATTGCTGGTCATTTGGGAGAGGCCCTATAGGAAACTTCTTGGAATGTCAGTTTGATGTTATCTGCTGAATTTTCATCTCAAGCAAGAAAAGATGATTGCGCCCAAGTGCCATTGTTTTACTGTATTTATGGAGGAAATCTGAACGTTGTGATGTATGTATATAGTGCTGCCTGAAATGATTCATTCCCCAGGCAAATTTTGACAGCCATCTCCCAGAAGATAAGACGAAGTTCAAGAGGCGTCATTGTGGGGGGATAAACTATTTCTCTGCTTTTATTTACATTTTAACAAAAAGTGGCATTTCAAATTATTCATACCCTTCTTAATAATCAATAGAAAAGCCTTTATTGGCTATTACAGCAAACACTTCCTGTAATTGCTGACCAGCTTTTTACACGTCTCCACTGGTATTTCTGCCCATTCATCTTTAGCGATGAGCTCCTACTCTTCCAGATTGGAGGGTCTCCTCACCATCACCCTGATCTTTCGCTCCCTCCACACATTCTCGATTGGATTCCAGTCAGGACCCTGACTGGGCCACTGTAAAACGTTAATGTTTCTGTCACTTTTGACTTCCGTCCACGTCCTCTGAGATTTTTCACAGTGCTTAACATCTTGTATCTTTAAATAATATTTTGCACTGTAGCCACTGGAACTTAAACATTTAGATATGGCCGTATAACCCTTGTGTGCAGCCACAACGCACAGCTGTCCACACACCAACTGCACAGAGCTGCTGTTTATCACCTGCTGATTAAAACAGCTGTTCCCAATGAATCAGGGTAATTAGGACGCTCGGACTGTTTGAAATGGTATTGAACTTTGGATTTTCCTATAGGCTGTGACAGTTTGCAAAGGGTAAGAATAATTTGGGACGTGCCGCTTTTAGTTCGAATGTAAATAAAAGCTGAGAAATATTTTTTCCACAATGCCTCTTGTACTTCGTCTTATTATCTTCTGGGAGATGGCTGTCATTTCTGGTCAAAATAAAAATTGCTTGTTGAATAAAAGTAACAGTCTAAATTTGCCAGGAGTATGAATAATTTCGGGCAGCAAAGTATATCTTTTGTCTATGTATAACTTGACATTTTTGTTTGAATTTTGTCTTTTCAGCAAACAAGCTCGTCTTTGTGTTAATTTTGCCACTGTTTGAGTTTTTGTGCCACTAAAATCTCAAAACAAGGGCTTCTGTTGCCTAGAAACACCTTAAAAAAAATCCAGATGCACGTTGGTTACAACAATGAATAAAAGATTTAATGAACCTAATTCACATGTGGCAGTGTGGGTTTTAAATCCCGACGTTGGCTCAGAAATTTGTTTGCCGGTATATTGCCCTGTCCTGATCATCTTAAGGTTGAAGGTTGTGTAAGGCTCTGTGTCGGGCGTTGAAAGAAATAACCATCTGAGATTGGTATTCACTTAAAAGTCCAAACCCATTGAAAAAGCTGCATGCAATCACATTTTCTTGTGCTTTCGGTGTGGTAGGTGTAGCCAGCTGTATAGATGGTCGACTGCTTTTCTTTTACTGCTGTTCTTCACCTTCACCTTCGCCGTCCTTGTCTTGCTCTTTCCTCACTAGAGTCCTCAGCTCTTTGCTGCGTGCCCTGTCGATCAGTTCCAGCTCTCGGATCTTCTGTGGGAGAGAGCCCAAACACGGAATTCATACGTACTCCTCAGGCAGCGTGTATGAATTAATGTCGCCCCCTTTTAAATGACCGCGAAGTGCAGGAAGTAATTGGTGCGATTGTAAAATAATGGACCTTCAATAGTAACGGCCAGTGATGGTTATGCGGCGTTTGTGTTGAGTGTTCAGGTGGAATATTTCAGAATGAAGGCAGGCAACCTGGTATCCGTCTATCTACCTGAGATATCTCTGTGTTAATGATGTGATGGTAGTGGTTTCCTCTTCCAAGAGCAGTTATCTCCTCCAAAAACTGCCTCCTTTCCTCAATCTCATCCAAGACTATGAGGGCCAGACAATTTGTTCATACAAATAATGAACAATTCATAAACTGACAAAATTATTCTGCATATTTTTTCTTGTCTGTCAAGCAACTACATGCTCGACATGTATGTTTTCTGTACATGTTCTGTGCTGGGAAGCTGAGTTAGCCTCACCCTCTTGGAACCTGTCTCTGTCACTCTCCTCTCCTCCATCAGTGGATGGTGCCTGAGAGAGAGAAGGTGGAGCTCCATCCTGACCTGTAGCGAGGATGTTCTGGAGCCTGCGTTTCTCTTTCTCCAAGTCTCCTTTGGCCAGAAGACAGGGGCAGCAGGGAGGGAAAGATGTGTTACAGATTAGATACTATCGCATTATTGTAAAACGATAGTTTGACAAACAACTATAATGTTTGTATAAAAGGTACAGCGGTTCAAACTACTTCAGGTTGTCAGGGCATCGCTTCAGGGAAAAGATCCGATTATACCCACAGAAGCACCATAGAGCTTGTTTTGAATGAAATAAATTTGAATGAATGAAAAGAGCATTTTTAGAGACCTCATTTAAGTCGTTAAACTAGCTTTGAAGGTAGGAGTTATATGAAGACACAAATGCTCACGTGTTGCGCTTGGCCGAAATTTCTCCCGGATGTAGTTGTTGCCGGCTGAACACATTTCTACGTTGCGTTTCTGCGGTCTGGCAGAATGAGTCACACTTTTGCCCATCCTTGGCTGGGGTTGTGGAGGCGGGACAGACGAGGTCGGGTTACACATCAGAGGTAGAGCGCCCCCTTCTGGTACATAAACGAGTTGGTTAAGCGGAAAATATCGTTTCCGGTCCAAAACAGTCATAGAAAAGGATTTGGGCATAACCCATAGGGGTTTATAGACCAAACACAACAGATTTGTCAGTTATATATTTATATAACACTTTGTAAATCAATAGTCATGTGTTCTTACTCGTCAGTTGCTTGTTAATCTGCCGCTGCTGAAAATTTGTGAGTCGCGATTCTCGCATCATCACTGGATAAGCAAACAAATTAGATGGTGTCATTTAAAGAAAACTTTGGAGTGGTTTATTACATACGCGCTAAACACACACACACACACACACACACACATTGAAGTAATTCCTGAGTTTCGCTGCTGTACTTCGCCACTCGAGGACAGTTCCACGGTCCTCGGGCTGCTCCGCGCGCTGACCCGCACTCCATCGTCTGTGTCTAAGATCAAGCGAAGAAAAGAGATTTCTTTGAAGACTCCATGCAGTTAGTCGTAGTCTTCTTGTAAAAATATTTTTAGGTTCTCTACTGCCGTTAATAAATTATACACAGCAAGCTCGAATCTCCTTGTGTGTACTTATCTGTTGAACATTATCTAAATGTCGATAAATAGGCGTATATATTGTAACTATCTAAACATGACAAACACATAGTTACACAGCTTTAAATTACAAAAAGCAAAACAATTAAAAACACTTAACTTTTTAAAGGCAAATTTATAGCCGTTTTTTCCCAGTTGGTTGGATAAACGCACAGTGGCTCAGTAACTTCCGGGAAAGGTTGCTATGGTTACATGAATACAATAAGGATGGGTTTCTTGTTGGACGGTAAACTTTATTTTGACGGTCACGCCAAACAGACCATGGAAAGCGAAAATTATGAAAACTGTCTTAGTGGAATTTAGTGGAATAACTCATTCATTGATTCAACAAATCAGTAGGCTACAAACTCAGTTTCTATAACATTTGTAACATGAGGATCCTTCCTGTTGTAAGTCCAGTCCTTGTCTTCTGTCTACCTTGTCTGGATCCATTCCCTAGTCAATCCTGTCCGTGTCTTCTGTTGTTCCTTGTCTGATCTGTTCCTGTCACAGCCCTCTCGTTATTCGTCTCCAGCCCTGCCTTGTTTGTATTCCCCTGTTTCCAGTGTTTAAAAGTCCCATGTTTGCCCTGTTCCCTTGTCGGTTGTTTCTGGTCCCTTGTGAGTACCCCTGTCGTGATGCTGTCTGGTTTTCCCCGTTTATGCCTGTATCTTTGATTCCAGTTTGTTTGTTAGTTCTGTTAGTTTGTATTTAATTTCCTTTGTATGCAGTGTACTCTTGTCAATCCCCCTGTAAGTCTTTATTAAAAGACATCCTAGGTCCGCATGTGCGTCCAGCCTCCTGTCCTGTCGTAACAAACGTAACAACATTGTGGAAGACCTCAATTTGATTTTTTTTGTCTTGGTTCACGTTTAAAGTCAGAGAAGCCCATCAAAGTCACTGGAAATAGTGACTGTAGTGGTGTAGTATTGCAGAATATTAACTTTTGCTATATTGAAATAATGACTTGATATCTCAGAATAACTATCTCAACATAATGAGATGGATGATGAATGAAATGGCTTCCATAAAAGGACTTCAGTGTTGACACCCTTCCTCTCCCAGACCTCATCTCACATACAGTTTATTAAGAGTCATGGTTACGCATATTTTCATTTTACAAATTTATATAATGACACCAAACTGGCAATGGACAAAACAATGGACAAAATCACCCATCCACTATCTTTACCACTTAATTCCGCTAGTCAGGGTCACAGGGGGCTGGAGCCAATTCCAGCATCATCAGGCAAAGGCAGGGCACACCATAGGCAGATCGCCAGTCCACCACATGGCCAACACACACAAGTCAAGTCAAGTCAATTTTATTTATATAGCGCTTTTTACAACACATGTTGTCTCAAAGCAGCTTTACAAATTGTATGGGTCCAGATCCCTAATGAGCAAGCCAAAGGCTACAGTGGCAAGGAAAAACTCCCTAAGATGGCGGGGAAATGGGAAGAAACCTTGGGAGGACCAAGACTCAAAAGGGAACCCATCCTCCATTGGGCGGCTCGTTAGCACCAGTCCGTATTTGTGAACAAGAGGTGGTTCTACAGTTATAGCTTAAAGTTCTTGTTCCCCGGCCAAGTAGTCACAGTCCCTTCGGTGCAGATGGTGAGCCTCAGGTAGGAGCCAGCATCAGCACGTCCCCTTACGGCAATGGTACATCCAACCCCGGCATCAGTACATCCACCGGCGAGCCAGACCATCTCCCAGGTGCTTGTATGTGCTTGCATGCAGTCGCACACACACACACACACCTACAGGCAATTTAGAGTGACCAATCAACCTAACACACATTGGACTGTAGGAGGAAACCCACACAGGCACAGGGAGAACATGCAAACTCCACACAGAGCGGACCAGACTGAGAATCGGACCCAGACCGCCTTGTTGTGAGGCAACAGCACTAACCACTTAATTGAGAAATTTAATGTTTTTCACATTTCCAGGCTCAGTTATGTCGATAATTCTTACCAACTACTGACTCTATGCTCCCCTTTCATTATAGTGGATAGAACCAGTTTATTAAAGTATGTTTGATTTTAATAATAAGGTCAGTGGGGTTGCCTGATTCTGGGTGTAAAAATCAGCAGTTTGTCACCGTGTTTTGGGTAGCAACAGTAAATCAACAGTATTGGCTAATAATTCCAGCAGTAGGGATTTTCTGTTAGAAGTGAACAGGCATTTGTTAGTGCACAGTAAGTACTAGAAGATGCATATGAGTACAGGTTACAAAGACTGGGGCTACAATGCATAATATTGGCTGGTGCTTGAGAGTCAGTTATGTAAAGAATGTTAATGCCATCAGAGTAGTGGACATATCTGACATATGTGTTCCATTCATTCATGCAGTGGACAGCAAGTGCCCAGTGAAAGTGTTATGATAATTTGCATTGTCATATATGATTCTGTTCTCCCAGAACTGCACATAGACCACATCTCCTGCGTCCAACTGCAGGGAAGCTCCATTGGAGGAGTTCACATAATATGGACCAGCTTGGTATCCATGTGCCAGGAGAACTTGCTGTCCGTTCTTCATTAATGATGTGGTTACAGGGTACTTATCATTTGCAGGAGCAAAAATAAACATGTGAAACATGTAGACGCCTTTCACAGGTGCTGTGAAAATTCCTATGTAAAAAAAATGTGCAAATAAACAACACAATGATAAACACAGTTCACAACAATAATAATACTATTAACCAAATTTAAATATATTTTAAATTATTATATATTATATATTATATATTATTAGCATTTTGAAATTGGTAAATAAACATTCTTTATTTAGCTTTGTTGTTTCTATAAAGGATTGTATAGTGGTATGAGAATGTAAAGTTGATTTGTACCTGTATTTGGGTTGTACGCATTGCCGATGTTTGTGATAACATGTTTGTATATCAGAGTCATTCTAGTGTTGAAAGGGCCCAAGTTAATATCACCTGTCCCCAGTAGTGTGGCGGAGAATGCCACCTTCATGCCTATATAAATGCACAAATAAACCAGAACACTTAATAACAACACTGGGTGGTAACATTGTAAATGTAACAGGGGTTATGTTACAAATATTATATTTAAAATCATTTGAAGACATCAAGTCAATATATCACATACCAAACCCTACCCATCAATAACTCATCACATGGACTGTGGCAAAAATTCCTAAATATGTTTTTCATTCATAATAAGTGGGGGGTGGCATGGTGGTGTGGTGGTTAGCACTGTCGCCTCACAACAAGGCGGTCTGGGTTCGATTCTCGGTCTGGGCTGCTCTGTGTGGAGTTTGCATGTTCTTCCTGTGCCTGCGTGGGTTTTCTCCGGGTACTCCGGTTTCCTCCCACAGTCCAAAGACATGCATCCTAGGTTGATTGGTCACTCTAGATTGCCCGTAGGTGTGAGTGTGTGTGTGTGCGCGTGCGTGTTGGCCATGTGGTGGACTGGCGAACTGCCCATGGTGTACCCTGCCTTCGCCCGGAGATGCTGGGATCCAGCCCCCCCGTGACCCCGACTAGCGGGAATAAGTGGTACGGATAATGAATGAATGAATTCATAATAAGCTGACCTGACAGACAAGCTGGGGACTTTTGCCCTTTGATTGTCCATCTTCATATTAGACATCATTTCTAATCCCAGTACACCATTTCCTAATTCACAAACAACTTTATAGAATCTTTATAGAATGACAGACAATATCTTTACAGTACCTTCATTCTTTTTCTGCAAATCCACCACAAGCTCCTCATTGGCTATCAGCCTCGCCTCCATACTGGTCATCTTTTCTTTGGCGTTTATGAGTTCAGCTCTCTGCTCTGCCAACATACTGCTCATCTGGTTGACCAGGACAATGAGGATGTCAGTCTGACAGTTGTTTAGGCTGGACGTTGTTCCGGCAGGAGCAGCGTCATGTTTCTGTTCCTCGGTGTCATGTTTCTTCTCGCTGTTCTCTCCATCTTCCTGCTGAACCTGTAGAGGGCTCTGTTTCCCACTAGACTCAAGATCACTACTCTGAGCCTCCATCTTACACACAGAGGAGCACAGCAACACCAGCAGAGCTACACAAGGCTTCATTCTGAACTACACCTCTTTTTCGTCTTCTCTTAAAGGGCGGCGGCTCACTTTCAGCGTCCTTGTTTTGTGTTCCTGTGGATTCAATCACAGTTGTTATTTTCTAAATATATACATGATGTGATGTATTTACCATTTTAGTAAATTATCCTAAATGTGATTAGCATAATGGTTCAAATAAATTACAAATATTGTTTATAAAGTTTGATATAATCCAATAAAGTTTGACAGTAAAGTCAATGATTCAAAAGAAAACAATAACTAACTTTTTTACATTTTGTCCCCATATTCCCCATATGTACTGCATTATCGGTGACTGGCCAGGCGATACTCAGGGTCCAAAATAATTAGCAACATAACAAAGCGAAAAAAAAATACATTTGCTGTACACTCATCTTTTCCAATTGTAGTACACTATGACATAAGTCATTAATACGCTCCTCATAGAATGTCTGCAGTTAAACCCCAAGTTAATCTCTGCGTTCAACCGATATCATTTCATCGACAAAGACAAAACATAAAAGGCAAAGGAAACCAACAACCCTCCAAGCAAATAACCAAACTAACAAAACCAACATTTCCCATGGCAAAGAAATATTCTAATATGACTTTAGAGCAAACATTAAGAGTCTCTGTGTTGTTTTAGTACATTGGAAATGAACGGAAGTATACTATGACTAGTTATACTATGACTTACCTTCAACCAGTAGCGACGCTGTATTAAAGTTTTGTCGGAGCACTCGGTGAGTTTTAACGTAAAGAGCAGAACTGCAGCTGCAGTTTGCACGATGTTGCAATTGAGGAAAGGCTGACTTCACAAAAGCAAAGACCCTAGGAAACTCAACGACCCCTTCAGATTTAATAGCGGAGACGCCCATGGTTGCCACATGAATTAAGCCATGACCTCCAGTAACCTCCGGCTTTCATGACAGTTCCCTTTTACCCCCTCTCCTGTTCTTTTATTATTTCATTAGTCCATAGCCAAGTCTTCTCTTGTAGATCGTCTTTACATTTAAAACTGTGAAAGGTCAATAATATTCAGAAACATGCTTTCATTTTTTTTGTAGTAAATACCTAGGACAGATATTTCCACTGAACATGAGGTGTGGGGCAGCCCCTCAACTGAGAGGCAATAGAACACATCTCTTCCAGCACAAATGAAACCTGTTATCATACGCAGCATGTATTGAGGACAATGTGAGGCTTTAAGCTCACAGGTGCACAACCATTTACACAGCTGATTGGCTGATATCACAACTAATGATGGGGTGTAACGCCTGGGGGTCAGGCTGTAAATGAGGATCCATATGCAGAGTGCCAGCAGTGTTCTCTTTATTCTCAGTAAAACACACACAAGAGGTAATGCCAGGGGAGACGACAGAGCGGGGTAGGACGGGACACACACACAGCCAGGTCCGAGACGAAGGCGTGGTCAGGCAGAGGTACCAGAGGGCTAGACGGGTGCAAACGACAAAACCAGAACAGGATCAGAAAACCAGAAGACAATCAGAAATTTCACAGAGAAAACGCTTGGTATGCTCTCGAATAGAGTTGGCAATACTTCGCAGAGAGAGGCGGGGAAGGTGGACTTAAATAGAGACTCTAATTAGTTTTGACTGCGAACCGCTGGTCAGTACTCTGGCGAGTGAGACCTCTGGTGGCGAACGGTGGTATTGCTCTCAGATCTTACAGAATCCCCCCTCGAAGGGGCGGCTCCTGACGCCCTAGCTCGCCGGCGCCGTGGGCGACCTCGAGGCCTGGGCGCTGGACGGTCCGGGTGGGCAGCGTGAAAGTCCCGAATGAGGGAGGGGTCCAGGATGTCATCAGCGTCGACCCAACTCCTCTCTTCTGCCCCATACCCCTCCCAATCTACCAAGTACTGTAGAACCCGCCCTCGTCGCCGAGAATCCAGCAATTCCTGAACACTGTAGGCGGGGCCACCGTCGACGTCCAGAGGTGGGGGAGGCTGAAGCTGGGGAGACGGGGACGCGCTGGAAGAGATAACCGGCTTGAGTAGCGAGACGTGAAATGTGGGGTTGATGCGGTAATGCGGGGGGCAGCTGCAGTCGATAGGACACGGGGTTGATACGACGCAGTATCTTGAAGGGACCTATGTAGCGGGTTCAACTTCTTACACTTAGACCTCAGCCGGAGATCCCTGGTGGATAGCCACACAAGCTGTCCTGGACGGTATACAGGTCCGCGCCGGCGTCTCTGGTCCGCGTAGATCTTCTGACGCCTAACTGCTCTCCGTATCCGCACGTGGGTCTCCTCCCAGACCTTTGTGCTACGCTGAAACCAGTCATCAACAGCAGGCACATCCGAAGGCTCCCCCCGACCAGGGGAACATCGGCGGTTGATAACCTAATATGCACTGAAAGGGCGTGATTCCAGTGGAGGAGTGGGTCAGGGAATTTTGTGCATACTCAGCCCATGGAAGGAACGCACTCCAGTCATTCTGTGCATCACTGCAGTAGGAACGCAGGCACCTCCCGATCTCCTGGTTCAGCCGCTCAGTCTGTCCATTAGATTGAGGGTGGTACCCGGATGTGAGGCTTACTGTAACGTTCAGCATTTTACAAAACGACTTCCAGACATTAGAGGTAAATTGGGGACCACGATCAGACACAATATCTTCCGGAATGCCGAAGAGGCGGATAATGTGTGAATATCGCCTCTGCTGTCTCCAGAGCCGAAGGGAGCTTGGGTAGTGGGACCAGACGGCAAGCCTTTGAGAACCTGTCTATAGCCACGAAAATACAAGTATTACCTCGGGAGGAAGGTAAGTCCGTAATAAAATCTACAGCGAAGTGTGACCAGGGGCGCTTTGGCACAGGGAGGGATTCCAACAGACCTGCTGGGAGCTGACGGGGAGTTTTGTTGCGCGCGCAGACTTCACAGGCGCTGACGTAATCGGTGACATCAGCCGACATGTTTGGCCACCAATACCGGGCTTGGACCAAAGTCACAGTGCGGTGTATGCCTGGGTGGCCAGAGCTCGGTGAAGAATGGATCTCCTGAATTATCTCAGGTCGTAGGGCGAGTGGCACAAACACTTTTCCCCGTCGGGCAGTCATAAGGAGGGGGCACTAGGGTGTGAGAGTGACGGATACGTGTGTCCAGGTCCCAACGAATGGGGCAGACAATGACTGAGGGCGCAATAACGGGCTCGGGTTCCTCCGGGGACTCATTTTCAGGTTCGTCGTGCAACCGGGATAACGCGTCAGCCTTAGTATTTTTGGAGCCGGGGCGAAAAGTGAGACTGAAGTTAAACGAGTGAAGAACAGTGCCCACCGAGCCTGACGATGCGTTCAGGCGTCGTGCGGCTCGTTTGTGCTGCAGGTTTTTATGGTCAGTGGTTATCAGGCAAGGGTGCAGCGCGCCCTCCAACCAGTGACGCCATTCCTCTAGCGCCGACTTAATGGCGAGTAGCTCCCTATTTCCCACATCGTAGTTGCGTTCGGCGGCTGAGAGTTTACGGGAATAAAAAGCGCACGGAAAAAGCTTCGGCGGGGTGCCGTGTCGCTGCGAGAGGATAGCTCCCAGACCAGTAGCTGAAGCGTCTACTTCCAGAACGAACGGGATCTGTGGGTCCGGGTGTTTCAGGATAGGAGCTGAAATGAAACGACGCTTGAGGGTGGAAAAGGCCTCTGTAGCCTCCGGTGTCCACCGTAAGTTCCGTGGTTTCCCTCGTAGAAGTGAAGTGAGAGGTGCTGCCACAGTACTGTATCCCCGTATGAACCGACGGTAAAAGTTCGCAAATCCGAGGAAACATTGGAGTCCCTTTTTAGGGTCCGAGGAACGGCCCTCTCCGTGATGGCCCTTACCTTTACGTCATCCATTGAGACACCCTGGGGGTGATCAGATAGCCCAGGAACTGTATGGTCGTCTTGTGAAACTCACATTTTTCTAATTTTCGCAAAGAGGTGGTGTTCGGCGCAGTCTGCGCAAGACTTCCTGGACATGGAGTAGGTGGTGGTTAGCATCTTCGGAATAAATTAGGATATCATCTATGTAGACGATTATGCATGTATGTAGCAAATCTCGAAAAACCTTGTTCATGAATGCTTGGAATACAGAAGGTGCATTTGCCAACCCATAAGGCATGACCAGATACTCGTAGTGGCCATTGTTTGTGACAAAAGCCGTCTTCCACTCGTCTCCCTCACGAATACGAACCAAGTTGTATGCGCTTCTTAGTGAAAATGAGCGCTTGTCGTAGCTGCTCTAGTGCGGAGGGGACTAGAGGGAGCGGGTGGTTGTTCTTTACGGTAATGTTGTTAAGACCGCGATAATCAATACAAGGACGGAGGCCCCCGTCCTTCTTCTCCACAAAGAAAAACCCCGCAGCCGCTGGGGAGGTGGACGGTCGGATGTAACCCAATTTAAGCGCCTCCCTCGATGTAAGCCTCCATAGCCTTTGACTCGGGCGAGGGCAAGGGGTAAACACGACATTTAGGTGGGGAGGTACCTGGGAGTAAATCTATGCTGCAATCCCAGGGTCGATGAGGCGGCAGGGCAGAAGCTCGTGACTTACTGAATACATCCGCAAACGTAGCGTAGCACGGCGGTAGGTGGCTCGATATGGGCGTACTCGGACTCTCCACAGCGGTGGACGCGCAGACCGTAGCCATACAATTCTCGAGACAATACGGGCTCCATTTGGTGAGCTCGCAAGTGGACCACGATAATACTGGGTTATGTCTGGCCAACCACGGGTAACCTAAGATTACGGGGTCATTAGGGGAATCGATGACAAAAAATGGCAATGATTCTACGTGAAGGATTCCCACGCGAAGAGACAGTGGGACGGTGACCTCACTAACCTTACCCGTCCCGAGAGGCTGCCCATCTACCCCATGTATAGCAAAGGTAAAAGCACTAGGGAGAACGGGGATTAACATCTTCTTTACAAACGACCGATCTATAAAGTTTCCTGCCGCTCCAGAATCGATCAGTGTGTGGGCATTGCATGAACCAGTAGGCCAGGATAGGTCGACGCGCAAGATGAACTTTCGTGTATTAATAGGGGGCGTAAGAATGCTACCCACCGAAAGCCTTCTGCGGTTGGCCAGAAGGCTACAGGCATCCCTGTAGTGTCCCTTCTGACCGCAGTAAATGCACAATCCCTCCCGAAGGCGACGTTGTCGTTCCTCACGGGACAGCCGGGTTCTCCCCATTTCCATGGGTTCGGCTCTAGTCGGGCGGCTGGTAGACGGCAGTTCAGCTGGAACAGGGTAGTTAGTACGACGTGCACGAACTAGGTTGTCTAGGCGTATGGAGAGTTGTATGAAATCGTTCAACGACATGGCTTCTCCCTTACAGGCCATCTCAGCCCGTAAGACTTCGTTCAGGCTCTGGCGATATACTGACAGGAGAGCCTGTTCATTCCAACCACTCGAAGAGGCCAGGGTGCGGAAGTGGAGGGCGTGTTCGGCGGCGGGACGGTTGCCTTGTCTGAGGCGGAGCAGAAGTTCACCCGCGTCCTCCCCTGTGGGGGTATGGTCGAACACCTCTTTGAAATGTTCCTCGAAGGCAGCGTAAGAGTCCCGCAGCGGGGAGGCAGAGTTCCACAGCTCCGTTGCCCAGCTCAAAGCCTTGTCCGTAAGCAAAGTGATTACAAAGGATACTTTAGATACCTCCGTGGGGAATGCGTGACTCTGTAGACTGAAATACAATGAACACTGTAGCAAAAATCCCTTGCATTGGAGTGGCCAACCGCACCGATGGAGTGGGTGGGGTTACCGGAGGGGATAGACTGGCTGTGGCCATACTTCGAACTACCTGAACCAGCTCCTGTACGGTTCCCTCCAAGTGGGTTATATGTTGGTCATGAGCTCCGAGAAGGGTACCTTGAGAGATCAGGGCCGGGTATAGACTGGACGGGTCTGCTGGATCCTGAGATGGCGAAGTATTCTGTAACGCCTGGGGGTCAGGCTGTAAATGAGGATCCATGTGCAGAGTGCCAGCAGTGTTCTCTTTATTCTCAGTAAAACACACACAAGAGGTAATCCCAGGGGAGACGACAGAGCGGGGTAGGACGGGACACACACACACCCAGGTCCGAGACGAAGGCGTGGTCAGGCAGAGGTACCAGAGGGCTAGACGGGTGCAAACAACAAAACCAGAACAGGATCAGAAAACCAGAAGACAATCAGAAATTTCACGGAGAAAACGCTTGGTATGCTCTCGAATAGAGTTGGCAATACTTCGCAGAGAGAGGCGGGGAAGGTGGACTTAAATAGAGACTCTAATTAGTTTTGACTGCGAACCGCTGGTCAGTACTCTGGCGAGTGAGACCTCTGGTGGCGAACGGTGGTATTGCTCTCAGATCTTACATGGGGAGGTAGGGAATATATTATCCTTCCCTCCCAATGAGATTGCGAGTAGGTGTGTATCTGGTGACCACTGGATATAAGCCACTACATGTAACCCAGCTGACACCTGACCCTCAATCTCAGCTACAGGATGGAGTCTGCTTGAATTCATGTAAATAGGAAAGAGTAAAATAGGTATATGAATGAGAATAATATTTGTTCTATAAATCTTACAATACATTAATGTAACTTTTGATTTGTACCTGTGTGTGGATTGTAAGCCTTGCTGATGTTTGTGAAGACATGTCTATACGTCAGAGTTATTCTAGTATTGGAAGGGCCGATTGTCTGATTGTCACCTGCTCCCAGGAGAGAAGCTGAAAAAACTACCTTCATGTCTAAAAACACATATTTGCATTTATCAATACACATAATTTACCAATAATGTTATCAGTTGTTTCTAAATGAACTCCCAAGTAAAATGTTTAATACATCTAAATAAGGTTATTTTTGGATCGCATTATTTAATTACTTTCATTATTTCTTCTCAGAGCCTCTACTTTGATGTCAGTGTTGTCTGACTTGACTTTTAAGGCTGCAATCTCCACTGCTAAAATAATCAGAATCAGCGGTTTATACCACACACTAGATTAAAACAATCTGCTTCATTTAAAGAAAGGTGAAATTCTTACTGTACCCCTGTTCTCTTTCTGCAGCTCCTCCACATGGTTCGCACTGGTCCTCAGTCTTTCCTCCATTGTACGTATCTGTGCCAGTAGAGTAGTGAAGACATCTGGCTGGCAGATTTGCTGGCTGGACGTTGTTCCATCAGTGTCACACGAACTACACCTCTTTTCCCGTCTTCTCTTGATGGACTACAACTCACTTTCAGCTTCCTTGTTTTGTGTTCCTGTGGATTCAATCAGTTGTATCTTTATACATATATTCATGATGTGTGATGTCCTTAATGTATTTACCATGCTGATAAACTATCCTAAACATTGTTTATAGTACATTTCAGTCAACACCAGTTGGTTAAAAAATAGATTAATGTTTCTAATAGACTGTTTACAAAGGCAGTTGATATGCTATAGACATGCGTGCATAAACAAACATCCTGAACTTGAAGACCCCATGATGTGAAAATTCCTGCGCAGAACAAATAAAGATCAAAAATAATTTACTAAACAATTGCATCTTAAAGAGCAAACATTATATACAAATTTATTTGTATTTATTTACATCTCATCTATTTATTATTTACTTTAAAATTTCTTTAATTTTGGAAAGGGTGAATGTAAATTTTTAATTTGTAACCGTGTGAAATTAGAAAGTCTTGCCTGTTTGTGAAGACATGTGTCTGCAGTCCCCCCTCTGGCCACCAGAGGTCTACCTCTACGGAATACTAATGTCAACATGTTACGTACGCATCTGCTCCAAGAATTCAATTCGAAGTATTGTCACTAGTTTGTGTTTAGGGTAGCAAATTATCCATCTTACTCGTTTATTAATATCCTGTGTATTTTGGATCTCTCCGTGTGTTTTGCCTTTTGCTTAGCCCTTTTGTGCCTCTGGTTTGATCTGGATTTGACTAACTTTTTGTCTAGCTAATGAATATTTTTTTAAACCTGCAAATCAATCCATCTCGTGTCCTTGAGCCCAGTTACATATCGCTACATCAGAGTCATTCTAGTATTGGAAGGGCCAATGTTTTTCATTCTTAGCTGAAAGCAAACTTCAACAGTAACTGAATACATTTTTTAAAATGGCATCTTTTCTTGAGTTGTAATTACACAATTTTTACTCTGACCTTTTTGAATCCTACATAAGAAATCACACAAAGTATAAAAAACCGAAATTAATATTAGAAGTAATGAAAACTAATCTAAAACGAAACGTTAAAATAAAAATTAAAATCTCATAAAACCCATTCAAAAAACTAGCAAACCCATTCAAAAAACGAATTAAATATGAATTACAAAAAAGACACAATGAAATAAAACTACACTATAATGAAAAATCCAAAACTATTATAACTTTGGCCTACAGTAAGGACAGAAGTTTGGTCTGAGATGGTAATGACAGGGTATATGCTGCTTTCTACAGCGCTGAGGACCAGAAGCAGGGAGGGCCAGAAGAGACTTTGGACTTGGGAGAGACAGGAGAGGTGAGGAGACATCGTCTTTTCTTTGGCACTCAATCTGGACAGTTGTATTCTGCGATCAAACAATATCCACCCCCCCAAAATCCTAACGAAACAAAAAAAAACCTGGTTCCTGGGTATCTCAGTCCGAGAACTCCTCTAAAACTCCACACTACGGCATCAGATATCTAATATCACTCAAATAAATCTTAATTGCCTTATCACTCAACAGAACTGCTTTAGGATATGTGGTGCATTCGGTAGCGATGATGTGAAGATGATGAAGAAGACTCCGCTGACACTGTCTGACTGTCTAAAAAGTTTACTTTTTATTCCAAAGAAGAGTAGTATGAATCAAGCGCCATGAACTGCTTGAGAGAGCTTTCAGGCCAATATGAATCTCCTCTGTCATATAGCTGAATCTATCTCACATATATGAAAGTTGTTTATACAAAGCTGAGGCTCCACATATTAGGAAGCTAATCCCATTTCTGTGGACCTGGGAAACATGGGAAGTGAGGGGCCTACAAAACCCTGACCTTTGCCCTGTTAAATAAGGCCCCCTCACTAAACAAGTACCACATGGAGCCCCAATATTCCTAATCTCTAAATACATCTCTATATACGTCCAAAGCACTACAGATGCTTTTGTGGGGTCTATCAAGAGATGACTGCTAACAGGTGTTCAATTCGATGAGTTAGGTGTGTGAGGTAGTTTTTTGTTCTACACTCAATAGACACTCAATAGACACTCATAAGCAAATGTGTATTTATTATATTTTCTGCAGCACATTCATAGTATCTTCAGAGACAAAGTTCATCATATTCTGGCATTATAGATGTTTGTCATTGGTAAGATGTTAATGTATATAAAGACACTGATCTTTTACCATCATGTTAAGAAACTGTATTTGTTATTTATATTCAGGTAAAATGTTTCAGTTACCCATAACATAAAAGCAAAGGTGGTTAGAAAGTTATTCAACTGACGGCATTTAAAGTGCATTGGACCGCTCATTTCCACAAAGAGACAAACTCCCTGCAGTGCTGTACACTGTCTGAAATAGAAAGAATGAATATATATATATATGAAATAGAAAGAATGAATATATATATATATATATATATATGAAATAGAAAGAATGTTTACTGAGCCTTTAGAACTCATGATCATGATGTACAGAACTAGTGTTTTACACATTAAAGGTATCAGTGACTGTCAGATGTCTTTTTGAGATATTTGAGCACCCGCCCATAAAATATCCGAACATAATAAACCAAAAGGGAGAACATATTTTGAATTTGTTTGGACTTAAACCCTGTGTGATCCTCTGAATGTTCTCTGAATTTGAACTCGAAATGTCTGGTGTTGCACCATTTAAATGTCATTATTTTTGTTTTTATCGTCGGTTTGGTGCAGCAGGTAGCTTTGCAGGAGAATACTGAGATGCAGATAGAGATGATCATCTGGAATACACTGGTCACCAGCAGTATAGCCCTAATTCCAGCCATAAAGTCCTGAAACAACACCCCAGAATTAACGCTGTACAATCCCAATCCTAACAAAAGCTTCACTTCTATCAAATCAGGTAAAAGTAATTAACTGTAGACAAAATCCCTGTAGACAAAAAAAAGATGTTTTTGGAAAGGTTTTGCATTTCCACTCTTATGCACATCTGTGATCTCTCACAGAGATGAGATTGCTCACATTACAATGGTCTCTTTGGTCTTGCCCCACTGGAAATACAGTAAGTTATTCACGAATGTAAATGTAAGGTCTCTGCTTGTGCTGCCACCCTGGAACAGCCAAACTCGAGCCTTATTGACAGTGAGAGCTGTCCATGGTACTGAAAGGCAGAACTATGATTTAGACAGCCAGGCTCAGAACATGGAGCCACAGTAAATCAGCCACAGTAAAGGCTCAGAAAGGCTTCCCTTTATCCATACTATCCATTCTGCCTTCCTCACTACCATGTCTTGGATTTGTGAATGTAATTATACACAGGATTTCAAAAATCATGTACCAAACCTTTAAAACTTCACAATGTAATAGTACATAGTAATTCAATAACATAGTAATTAGATAGTGATTACATAGTAATTCAAACAAACAACTTTTCACAAGGATCATCATGAAAGCACCAACCTTTATCAGTGTTTCACTGAATTAAGCCCATGACACTTCCACAAAGCTCAGCAGTGAAGTCTGGTGTCTCAGACCCACTCCCTTCTAAGCTCACTTTATAAACCACAGACATATCACTTACCAAACCTCTTCAAACTCACATTGGCTTCTCTGGTGTCTAAGGCCATATCAGCCCCACTGAAGCTGTGAATGCATATCGACTTTGTGTACTTCATTAACAGATCAACATATTAACTTCACTGTATTTACCCACCTTGCTGCCTCTGAACATCCGAAATCTCCCTAAACTACACACCCCCCATTGATTAACCTTTTAAACTACTATTCGTAAGTCATAGCTACACATAGCTACAGCCTATAAGCAAAGCTGTGGTAGACTTTAGCTCCAAATCCCGTAACACATATCTCTATTAACATAATATTTGCCTGCCACCCATGTTCTCTCACTTGAGTCACCAAATCCGTAAATAAACATACCAGCTAGTTTTGTGTTTCAGTCATTGTTGACTGATGTCGCTCATTGTCGCCCAATACACACTATGTTTAGATGTGTAAGTGTCATTTTTAGACTTCCATTGCATTTTTATAGTCATCTATGGAACCTTCAGTAGCACTGACAATGTTCAGCTAAATGTTAAATTAACAAACCTGCATGCAAAACATGCATACAAAAAAATAACAGACAAAAACAGTGGCATGGTATTAATGGGTACTAGCATTTAAAACTATTTAAATGAATGGTGAGCTCTGTTGTGTAATCGGGCAGTACTCTGATAAAGCAACCTAGCTCAACATACACAGCAGTTGGTATCCTGTGAGAAGAACGTTACAGTGTTTTCAATAAAAACATGCACAAGAATATACAAACCCTAGCCTTCTTTAAAATGTTGTCCTCATAAGATCTTGGATAGCCAGGAGAGTGATAGTAATATATTTCATATATCAGCACAATGTCAGTCGACAGCAAAATAATGGCTATTCCTGCAGTCACAGCACTGATGATGTTCATTGTCAGGCAGCCTTTCACCTACGACACACCAGATGGATACAGTGTGGATGCAGGTCAGTGGTTGTCATGAAATAATGATCAAAAAATGATTGGAAGATTTAGCAAACATTCAAACATGCTCCAGTGCTTAAAATAATGTTATAATTGTTATAATGAAGCAATGTAATAATGTAATTGTTAAGACTGAAAATGCACTTACCACACAGGAATTAAGGCTGTTCTCTGCAGCAACAGACAGAGACCCTGCACTGATATACTGATAAAGAAATAAAGATAAGAAAAAAATCTTTAATTCCTGATTTACCAATGCCTAGTATGAAAATACAATTATCTCATACTAGTCAAAAATGAATCGAATTAACATGAATGCATCCTATCTGATGCTATTACACTTGGAAATGCAGCACTGTAAATGCAGCACAAAGAGGCAGAACATACAATAATGGAAGCCCAGACGAAGGCACCGCTGAAGACGTACAGAGTAGGTCCAGAGACAGCGATCACAATACCAAACAAGATGGTGATGATTCCAGTCATTATCTGGGCAGTCTGTACAGAGCAAAAGTGAGTGAACTTTATTTTGTCATTCTGAAGAATTTACATTATGTTTGATTTCATGCCCTTTATATATTTAATTAGTTATATTTTGATTTCATTCCCTTTATATATTTAATTAATCATATTTTGATTCTGCTTTTATGTTGGTGTTTGTTCCTGGAGGATTCAGTTAGTGATCCATGAATAAACCTTTTTGAAAATTTGCGAACCATTTAATGTTCTATTAAGAACATTGGTAAACGTACTTCAAGGAACCAAAAGTGTTTATTTGCAACATTGTTCCAAAAAACCTTTTTAGATTCCACCTTTTTTTTAAAGAGTGTACATGTAGCAGAGTAGCAGTTTGAATAAGCTTACATAGGTACATAGGGTGGAAAATAAACAGATGTTCTATACCTCACTATCGTTATTATTATTAACTTTGTTAACTTGTTTCTCTCAATTACATATGGATAGGGAAAGTCTGAAAGTGAAAAGTGAATATCGTCAGAGCCTCATCAAATAGAAGAAACTGAAAATATTTACCTGAAAATTGAAAATGGAACTCTTCCCAAGCAGTAAGTTCACAGATCTTCTTATCCAGATGTCAGTGTCATTTGAGAGATTGAACGCTGCTTATATATGATTTGGGGTTATGGTTTCCTGACCTGATTGTGGTTAGATGTCTGTGGTTTGCTGCTTAAATACAAATCATTATATCTTTAGATCCATTTATTATGCTTCTTATAAAACTACTCATTCATGAATTGACTTATTTGTTCAATAGCAATGGGCAGTGTGGAAACCCTGTGCCACGGTACGGAGGCCCCCCGTGTCACGGTACGGAGGCCCCCTGTGTCACAGTACGGAGGCCCCCTGTTGGCCGCCTCTGTCAGCAGTGGCAGCGTTTGTGTTGTCATGTGTAGTTTTGCTGTACGCCCCTCAGGTGGGCGGTACCCATTAGTCAGTTCTCCACCTGAGGATCGTTTGTCTTTGTCTGTTTACGGTGTGTTTGTACCAGGTCATCGCTGGATATTGTTTGGTATTACATGAATGTCACAGGTTTAATTCTGGAGCACCTTGTTCCGCCCATGCCAGAATGACCAGCTATTCTGGAAGCCGCAGTCTTTTTTGTTTTTTTGTGGGGAGTGTGTCAGTTGTGGTCAGTGTTTGTCTGTGTGAAATGTATGTTGTTTGTTGTTTGACAGGGTGTGAGTACATCTTCATGCTGCTCGTCATGTTTGTGTTTTGTGTGTGTTCACTTGTTGTTAACCCTTTAGAGTTTGTGTGACCGTCATTGCATTTACATTTGCTTATTGTGTTGTTATTACTACACGTCTAGGTTCATTTTTTCACTTTCTTTACAGTATTCAGCTGTATATTTGCATTTGTTTCCTTTTTTGTGGTCATTCTGTGCTCATGACATTTCTTGTACTGTGTCCTGAATGTGACAAAGCAGACATATGAAGGAGAATTGTCATATTGTCATATGAAGGAGAAGTAGGTTGAGTCTTTAAGTTTCCACCGTCACTAAAACAGAGAACTGGTAGCAGGTCTATGTAGGACACTCATCTTAGCAACTAGACTGTGGTTTATACATCTAAAAACCACATGTGTGGCTTGACACAAAATACAAACAAATTCAGCACGACCACACAGAAGACCATGCAGTGGTTTTCGAGATGTCCTCCTCCAACACTCACACACACAAACACACACATACTCAGATCCACTCTGGTGCTCACTCCATTCTCCGTTCCTCTTCTGGCTCCTGATCCCTCTTTTTCACAATCTATAAAAAATCTATATATATATATATATATATATATATATATATATATATATATATATATATATATATATATATATCTAAACTATTGCCATTGAAATGTCTTTCATATAATGCTTACCAACTCTGTTTTATGATTTGTATTTGTAACAAATGTAAGCAACTGTTACGTTTCGCACGGGCAGGCATGACGCAAGTGCAGGAACAATTAAATAAACATTTAATTGACAATACAATGGGGCGAAGTGCTATGCAACCACACAGACGAAGTACACGGAAACACAGGCTATGAGTGGGATAATGGACTACCACGGGAAGAACAACTAACAGAAATACAGATAGCAAACACCAAAACATTAGAACGTCTGTCTATCGTGCAAACCATAAGATACAAACGTCATTATAACCAACAGAGGAATGAATGGAGAGAATGACGAAAACAGAAAACTAATAAACGAACTCACCAGACGGGGAATTAAACCAAACAGATCAACGAGGGGTGAAGACACGAGCGCGGTACTTAGACATGGGTGACCAAACACATTACGGAGGAAAACAGAGCTGGGACTACAGGGAATACATAACAGATATGCCAGACGCGCACTAAGACACAGGGAACTAGGGACAAGGGAGGAACGAACCAGGAAGTTGCAAGACACACAGAGACAAGAACGCGAATCATAGAATTAAAGGTTCAAAACGTAGGACGTGGTCAGGAATGTAACAAGGAGAGACAGAAAATAACCGACAAGGAAACAGGGAAATACAGGTGGTATATATATACGTAGACTAAGGGGTGATAAACAAGACACAGCTGGAAACACTAAAAGCAGGGAGTGACAAACGGAAGGGAAACCAAGGAAACGAGAAACAAGGCGTGGTTAGGACGAACAACAGAAGATAGGGACGGAGGGCGGAGCTATATGTGACAGCAACTCATCCTTGGTATCACATTCATTTGTTTTTAATGAAGCACCATTCATTGACCAGCTAATCATCTTTTTTTTCCATTTCCCATATGCTACAGGAAAACTGTCACAGGAAATGTTACTCATTTAAATTAAATATTTTAAATATAATTTTAAATATAAATTACATTTATAATATAGATAAGTTTTCCTTTTCGTTTTTGGCAAGAATGTTAATGAGTATAAAAAATTCAGTACAAATCAACTTGTCTTGCCTTACCTATTCTTGCGGTAATATAAAGCTTAACTGATTTTGATTCTTCAATGTCATGTTTAGCTCCGCACTCACCTGTCAGTCTTGTTTCATGTTTCGGTAAGTTCTTCCTCTGCCTGACAGTCATGTCTTTGGTTCAGTGCTTTTGTTGTTGTTTCACTCTGCCACACCTAGTCATTTGTATCTCCACCTTGTGTAATAGATTTCAGCCATGTCTAGTTTATTTCCTTGTTTCGTGTATATATCCACTAGTGATTATACGTAGCCCTGTTTTCCAAGCTTCTGTTTTTACAGGTTCGTATCATTATTACATCGCTTAAGTTCCTGTTTAGTTCTGGTTTGGTGTTTTGTTCTCATTTCTGCCTTATTTTAACAATGTCAGTACGTATTGGTTATGTGTCTGTGTTGCTTGCCTGATCTGAACCTGGACTGTTTAATGGACTCTGATCATGGAGTTGACTGCAATCAATCTCACTCTACTATTTGTGTCTGCCTCCTAATCGCTCTAAGCATAAGGCGTTATCTTCAGCAATATGATGCCATAATGCATTTAGTGCGGGTGTATGTTGTATATTGTTTACTTGTCTAAGGGTCTGTGAATGTAGTGTATACATATATGTATACTTATCTTTCTTTATGTTAAGGTATTCTTTGTTTTCTTGTTCTGGCAGATATTACTGTAATAATATTGCTTTCACATACTTAATGGACTGTTGGCAAAAGTTTTGTGAATGTAGTGTCAGCTTGTTATATACTGTATTTTTTTTATATATTTGAATTCACTCTTTAAAAATGTCTTAAAAGGTTCTTTGCTTGGGTGTATGGTTCATGGGAAATCCTTTAATTGGTGATTCCATTGTACGGATGGTTCAGTTCAGTTCTTCAGACTGATGTGCATCATTAGTGTTGGGTTAAAGAACTACTCCCATATACATATACTATCCCTGAGTAATAATCAGTAAAGTGTTTGGGATATGCTCATCTTGTAGCTCAAATTACTCCTGAATTTCCAGTACATCAAAGTCTATGTTTAACTGCTGAAGAACCACCTGAAGATCCATTTGGTATTCATCCCTGGGGGAATTAGTTAGTCATCCATGAATAACCTTTTAGCAGAGGTTCTGCAAACCATTAAATGTTCTATTGGCAAATATAGAACCAGCAACAGGGCACTAAGACCACAAAGTATAAAAACACAGGCTAATAAGAACTTAACAAAACACAGGTGAAACCAATAACATAATGTGGAGAACTAAATGAGGAGAAACCGAAACCAAAACAAAGAAGCATATGGATTAATGAGAACCAGGAAGTAAAAAACAAAAACACAGGTAGCTAAGGAGACATTAAAAGGTCTGATATGGACATTTGCGTTGGCTTGTTGACCCTGCACCGTGACCCTGACTCTGATTATGCATTTGCCCTTAATAAACCTCGCTCTTCTTAACACAGGTTGTGATGTGGAGGAGAAAGAAGAATTCTGGAGGGCGTTAGATGAAGTAGTTTTGCAGGTTCCTAAAGAAGAGAGAGTGGTTATCGGAGCAGATTTAAATGGACATGTTGGTGTAGTTAGAGAGATGGCTGTAGTTAACACCTATTTTAAGAAAAAGGAAGAGCACAGGGTGACATATAAGAGTGGGGGAAGATGCACACAGGTCGACTATATCCTCTGTAGGAGACAAAACCTGAAAGAGGTTAGTGATTGCAAGGTGGTACCAGGGGAGAGTGTAGCTAAACAGCATAGGATAGTGATATGTAGGATGGTTTTGAAGGTGAAGAAGAGGAAGAGAGTGAGAGTGGCACCTAAGATCAGGTGGTGGAAGTTAAAGGATGAGGACTGTGGTGTAAAATTCAGGGATGAGGTGAGACTGGTACTGGGTAATGGTGGTGTTCTGGGTACCTGGGATGAGACTTCAAATGCAGTGAGGGATGTGGCTAGGAAGGTACTTGGTGTGACCTCAGGACAGAGGAAGATAGACAAGGAGTCGTGGTGGTGGAATGAGGAAGTTCAGGAAAGTTTCACAGGAAAACGGTTGGCTAAAAAAAGAATTGGGATTTTCAGCGGGATGAAGAAAGTAGACAGAAGTACAAAGAGATGTGTCGTATGCAAAAGAGAGCAGTGGCAGAAGCTAAAGAGAAGGCATATAGCAAGCTGTATGAGAAGTTGGACACTAAGGAAGGGGAAAAGGATCTGTACAGATTGGCCAGACAGAGAAACCGTGATGGGCAGGATGTGCAGCAGGTTAGGATGATAAAGGATAAAGATGGAAATGTGTTGTGTAGTGAGGAGAGTGTCTTGGGAAGGTGGAAGGAGTATTTTGAGGAATTGATGAATCAAGAGAATGAAAAGGAAAGAAGGTTAGAAGAGGTAGAGGTTGTGAATCAGGAAGTGCCCCAGGTGAGCAAGGAGGAAGTAAGGGCTGCGATTCGGAGAATGAAGTGTGGTAAGGCAGTTGGACCGGATGATATTCCAGTGGAGGCATGGAGATGTTTGGGAGAGACAGCAGTGGAGTTTTTGACTGGGTTATTTAACAGAATCTTGGAAGGCCAGAAGATGCCTGAGGAGTGGAGACGAAGCATAATGGTGCCGATCTTTAAGAATAAGGGCGATGTTCAGAGCTGTAGTAATTACAGGGGAATTAAGTTGATCAGTCACAGCCTGAAAATCTGGGAAAGAGTAGTGGAAGCTAGGCTTAGAGGAGAAGTAGAGATCTGTGAGCAGCAGTATGGTTTCATGCCAGCTAAGTGCACCACAGATGCTATGTTTGCTTTGAGAGTGCTAATGGAGAAGTATAGGGAAGGACAGAAGGAGTTACATTGTGTGTTTGTTGACTTAGAGAAAGCTTATGATAGAGTACCGAGAGAGGAGCTGTGGTATTGTTTGAGGAAGTCAGGAGTAGCGGAAAGGTATGTGAGGGTGGTGCAGGATATGTACGAGAACAGTGTGACAGCAGTGAGATGTGCAGTAGGAATGACAGACAGGTTTAAAGTGGGGGTAGGACTACACCAGGGATCAGCCCTGAGTCCCTTCCTGTTCGCAATTGTCATGGACAGACTGACGGACGAGGTTAGGCAGGAGTCCCCTTGGACTATGATGTTTGCTGATGACATTGTGATCTGTAGTGAGAGTAGGGAGCAGGTGGAGGCGAGCTTGGAGAGATGGAGGTATGCTTTGGAAAGCAGGGGAATGAAAGTGAGCAGGAGTAAAACAGAGTACATGTGTGTGAATGAGAGGGCAGACGGTGGACAGGTCCAGTTACAAGGAGTTGATTTGGTGAAGGTCGACGAATTTACCTACTTAGGGTCGAAGGTACAGAGTAATGGAGGAAGTGAAAGAGAGGTAAAGAAGAGAGTGCAGGCAGGGTGGTGTGGATGGCACAAAGTATCAGGGGTGATCTGTGATAGAAGGGTGTCGGCTATAATGAAAGGTAAGATCTATAGGACAGTAGTGAGACCTGCTATGTTGTATGGACTAGAGACAGTAGCACTGACAAAGAGACAGGTGAGGGAGATGGAGGTGTCTGAGATGAAGATGTTGAGATTCTCACTTGGAGTGACGAGGAAGGATAGGATCAGAAATTAGTTTATTAGAGGATCAGCTCATGTAGCTTGTTTTGGAGATAAGGTTAGAGAAGCGAGATTGAGATGGTTTGGACATGTACAGAGGAGAGAGGAGACGTATATTGGCAGGAGGGCCTTGAGGATGGAACTTCCTGGCAAGAGGAGGAGAGGTAGACCTAAGAGGAGGTTTATGGATGCAGTTGTAGAGGATATGAGAGTGGCGGGTGTGTCAGTGGAAGACACTCAGGACAGGGCTAGATGGAGGAGTTTGATCCGCTGTGGTGACCCCTAAACTGGAATTGCCGAAAGAAGAAGCTCTTCTTAACGCATGCGTCCACGTCATTGCTCCCTGATGCCCCAGGCATCACAAATACCCATATAAGCACTCATTACATATCACCACTAGTGATCATGTGACTCAGCATCTTCAGAGCTTGACCTGGGCTTACCTGTGGCTCTCTGCATAAGCTCCTCCCCCTCCTGTAGAGTACCTGGCTTCTTCCTGTCTTTTCAGTCCTCTTGCTCTCATTAGTGATATTCAGACAGTTCTGCCTCTCCGCCCATCACACTTTCCAAGGTTCTAACTACTGCATTTACTGGAAAAATGCTACCTCTACATCAGTCTCGATGAGGCTTTTCAAATTTCTTTTACACATCTTCCTCAAATTGAAAAATGGAAAACATTTGTCATGGGACAGCAACAGACTTTAAGCATTACTGAGAAGAGCTAAAATACCTAATTATGGGCAAATATTCACATAATCCATTCATTGATAAGGAATGCGTCGTAATTCCAAAGATCATTTAAAAAGTCAAGGTACTTTCCCTATTTAAAAAGGAACCAATAGACAGACATCAGAAGAGAAGACAATTAACTAGGCTTCTCCATAAATCCACACCAGAAGGAAAAGCAATTTCAATCAATTCCAGGTGATTCCACAATTTCTCTAATAGTGAGTTCACACGCTCATCATCATCAGATTATTGAACCCACCTTAATTTCTGTGTGTTTTTCAACCTGTCAGTGTAACGTGATAGCTGGCCAGAGGTTAACTAAGTTTTGGTAGGTAGGATCCAATTGCTGAGTTGGCTTATGACTGGGGGGTGAGTCAAAGCAATAAGGAGGGGTAAAACCCAGGTAGGCCCAGAGGAAAACCTGAACCTGGACTCCAGAGCTGAGTGTCCGGATGGAATGGGTTGAAAACAAAAAGGAGCAAAAGGGAACAGCCAGGAAAAGTTAGAGGACAAAAGAAAAGGGAAAATCCATAGTTTTGCTAGTGCATAGTTTTGTTGTCATAAATGTCTACTGACAATTTTTTCCAATGGAATGAATGCATGAAAACAGGAATTGTTATTTCAGCTGGTATGGATGGATTGTTGATGGCATGTGTTAATGGTTGAAAACATGATTTGTGACAGGTGAAAGCTCTCTAAGGATGTCCTCTGGTGCTGTGTCAGCCAGTAACGTGGGAAGCAGCGTTACAGACTTTAACCATGGGAGCCCCACACATGTGTCTCCAGCTGCAGCACAGCAACACGGAGCTGCATCTGCACCGCCCATCCTCACCCTCGGAATCCCCATTGTTGTGCCAGGTGGCAACGTGGGAAACCTGGGATATGTAGGCAACGTGGGAAATGTAGGCAATGTGGGAAATGTAGGCTCCCAGCAAGGACAAGTTCTAAAATTTCTGAAAGTGCAGCCAAAAGCACTGGGGGTGAGATATTTCATGTGTTCAGCCAAACAAAAATATATATATACAATCCTTTTTGTATAGACCCGCCCCTGAATGATGTTGAACTTTACGATAGACCTGTGTGTGCCAGCAGTATTGTCATAAACAACGTAATAAGAGGCCACAACAACAAAATGGCAGTTTCTTATATATGACCAGCAGAAAAAAACTATAAATTCAGTGTTCAGGGTGACAAAGCTTCGTTGTTGGAATACTAATAAAAATGTATAATATTTATATATTTCAGTTGTAGTCTGTATAACCATGAGGGCAACATCTTATATCTTTTTACAGTATCGATTACTTTTAAGAACATGCGAACAATTCCTAACCAAATGTCACAATGTTTCTTCTTTGTCCCGACAGATTGTCCAAATTATGATCGGGGTCACAACGATACTGTTTGGCATCGTGACCTCATTCTATGCTGTGGCAATCTCTGTGTTCAGTGGTGGCGTTTACTGGTGTTCTATAATTGTAAGCTCTGAACTTATTTTTTTATCTTTTATTTTAATCAAGCAGCATTAAACAGATGAGAGGTTTTCTGCTCATGTCCTGGGGGCCCACAATCCTGAATGGTTTCCAGTTTTCTCTACACTTCCTCGTCCAGCTCTTGAGATTCTCACTTGTTCTTGAGCTGGATCGAGCAGTAGGGGCACTGAAACTGAATCTGGCACCAGGATTGAAACTAAAAATCAAATTTCAAATCTAAAAGTTCTTGTTGAATATCTCATTTTATTCCCCTTTTATCCCCCCAGTACATCATTGCTGGATCCCTAACTGTGGCAGCAGCGAACAGATATCACATCTGTTTGGTATGTAATCCTTCTACACTGATGGTGTCAGAAAACTGTTAAGTAATTTACATAGTAAGCACTGTTACTCTGTAAACCTGCTGTTCCTCTCATCCAGGTGAAAGGATCCCTGGGTATGAATGTGGTCAGTGCTATAGTTTCTGGAATAGCCATCATGCTATTCTCTTTGGACTTTTTATCACTGCAAAGTTACTGCCATGGAAGCTCTGAAAGCTATGGAGGATGCTGGATGTTTTTCGTGAGTGTCTGAATCCCTGAATCTTTTCTGTTGTTGGGAAATATGGACTTTAAATGTCACTGTCCTTAAAACACAGATTTAATATATTTTTGGAGCAATGCTGAAAACATCAGAAAATGACCCTATTACCCAAAAACACAAACCTTAAGCTTCACTCTACTGTGCTGGCTTTGTATTACCCACACTGAAAGATACACAACCAGAATCAAAAAACAGACATTGTTATGGGTCTGTGACACCAATATAACTTTCTTCATATTTCTTCTCTGTTGCTGCTAACCAGAAGTTGTTTCTATTTTACTGTTCCACCATGTACCAGAGTCGGTCCAATGGAATCAGTGGAGTGCTTCTACTGTTCTCCCTGCTTCAGTTCATCATCTCCATCTGCATCTCAGCGTTTGGCTGCAGGGCCACCTGCACCTGCTGTTATGAGCCCACGGTGAGTATCCCAGGACCACCAGAAAGGACTTTAACATTAATAAATTCATAGCCCATGTACTGTAAAAATAGCTGAAAACATGATTACTATAAAACATTAACTAAACAGACAATAGACATGAACCAAACATACAACACAAGCAAACAGTAAACTATATAATAAGAACACTAACACAAATGATACAGGGCTGACACCACACTAACATAACCACACTAACATAACCACACTAACGCCAACTAGGAAACTGTAACTTGAATAACTCACTATAACAGGGGTTGCATACAAAACAAAGACCAGCAAGGAAACACCAAACACACAGGGTTTAAATACACTGGGATAACGAGGGGACCAAACAAGAAACAGGTAGCAATGATTAACAAGGGGCGTGGTTACAAACAGACAGGCGGGACCAAGCGAAATGAAAATACGAGCACATGGGTAACGTAAAAACACAAGCACATGGAACAAGGAAACCAGGGAACAAGACATGACTGATGGGTGGGGACGAAGCTAGATGTGACACACATGAAGTGTGCCCTGTACAGTAATGTCCGAATTGAAGGTAAATGTACTGCATGTGTGGGTGTTTCACACTTCCTGTCCCAGCAAATGGCCTGCACTGCACCAGTTGTGTTTTTGAAAGAAACACATATGAACTACATCGCTTCATTTAACATCAACAGAATAGAGCAATGTAATAATGCAGGTCCTATAGAGCAGGATGAGGGGTGTGACTGCTGGTTTTCAGGGCTGGACATTCTAATTGTTACAATTCATCTCCCAGCATCGTGGTTCCCACGGTGACAAGCACCATGTGGATATTTATGTTGCTCTTTGTTTCTGCTTTCATTGGTTAAATATTTTTTGTTAGTTTGTTTTCCCCTCTTGTACATATTTATTGTTTTTTTCCCCTTCATCTTATTAAAACCACCTCCTAAACTTGCATCCTGTCTTCACATGTTGGAATACATTTTGAACGCCCGTCTTTTTACAGGTGTTTTCCATCCCAAATCCGCACACCGACGTAAGCCACAGGCCTACGGAACATCCCCCAGAGTACACAGTGAGTGTACCCAAAGCACAGAGCTGTGACTGATGGCAGAACCTGATCTGGGCAAAATCCAGTCAATGATGTCTCCATCTTGTCATGCAGCCTGATTAGCAGTCTGACTATGCTCCAGCCATCACACATACAGGCTATTTTTTATTGTTATTTCAGTTTCTAATCTAGGGTTGGGGTTAGGATTAGGGTTGGGGTTGGGGTTACGATTATGGTTGGGGTCAGTTCTTCAGTTAAGAAACATTTAAGAAACATTTTCAGTTTGTATCTTAACGAGTGTTCATGGCATGTGTAAATCTCTTCAAATCACATGTGATTTAGTGTTAATTGGTTTGTTAATAAATGTGTTGGGTGGTATTCTGAGTGATCTTTGCGGCCTTTGTGAAGCTGTAATAAAGAGGTGTAATCTGTTTTGGATGGCCTTTGTCATCATGTTCTTCATCTCTGTGTTATTATTGGCAGTGTTTTTAGGGATTTTTCTCAATTTCTTGTTATGCCTAGTTTTACTTTTTATATTTTAGGTATATATATATATATATACAGCTGTTATAAAGGGGTGTAACCACTGGTGTATATATATAGCTGTTATAAATGGGTGTAACCACTGGTGTATATATATAGCTGTTATAAATGGGTGTAACCACTGGTATATATATATATATATATATATATATATATATATATATATACATATATATATATATATATAGCTGTTATAAAGGGGTGTAACCACTGCTGTATGATCACGCTAACGAGCACAATCTGCAGCACGTTGCCTCCCTCTGGTGGTGTGACCCGAAGGTTGTGGGTTTGACTCCCAGGCCTGAGGTCATGACTGAGGGCCCCTTGAGCAACTGCTCCCAGGGCTAGGGCTGCCCACTGCCCTGGGCAGATCACTAGTGTGTGTGTGTGTGTGTTGTGACTGCACAGATGGGTAAATGTGGAGGACAAATTTAGATTGGGGTGAAAATCAGAATTGACTAGTGTGGCTATCTTAAACTGTAATTCTTGCTCTGACCAAGAAATAAAGGGATCATGTCTCTTTAGCCATGGCAAATCTAATATTATTGAGAATTCATATGACTTGAGGACACAATGTGTTAAGTTCAGTGTGTAGTGCACTGTTAGTTAAATTGAACAGGTTTGGTCCCAAGAGGAACAGAGTCAGGTCCTACTAGATATCCCATCTATGGGTGTGGCTTTTAGGAGTTTCTCTAGAGCAGGGGTGTGTAAGGGGGTTGCTCCGTGTCCGGCTGACTCGCGGAGTGACGCGAGTCCTCCGAACCCCAAGAACCCGTGGGATTTTAATGATTGGACCCAAGTGCAATAAAATAATCTAGGGAACTGAGACCTCCGTAAAAATAGCACAGGAAAAGCTGAGAAAAGAAAATGTAAAAATGCGAAATGGAAATAACAAACAAAAAAGGCACGGAGCAAAACTCTACGTGTAGGTAAGTAATAAGAGAACTCAAAAAGCACACGGACAAGGTCAACGTGGCGGATCAGGTAAATAACTAACAGAAAACAATCTCTATAAAAATAACAAAATGATAGGAAGCAAACAGAGAAAGGAAAACTTGAGAATGGCCAGGGATGGCGCATGAGTTAAACACTCGAAAAGAACAGCGTAGGTGACACAACACCAAGAGATAACACATTAGAGAGGCTGGCTGCAAGAGCAAGGCAACAAACAACTCAGCGTTGAATCACCGCAACTGTCACCCTTTAGTAAGGGGAAAGACAGCTGCGGATCCTCAACGCTGATTACAAGGAATGTGGGAGTGAAAACTCCCTCTAGTGGCCACAGAGGGAGTCGCGCTGGAGCCATCCCTGACAGGGTGCACAACATACGGCCCGCGGGCCAGATCAGCCCGGCACAACTATCAATCTGGCCCTGTAAACTAAGTGCTGATGCATTTTTAAATAAATTATGCTGGCACTTTATATTCACTAGGTAGTTCCATGAAATTGCGAAACACTGCCACCTGATGTTTACTGCCAATAATTTTAGTCAACCTGCTCGTGGTCATCACAAACAGTTATCTAAAAAGTGCGCGATTCTGTATTTGTTTTTGCCAACACCATAAACTGGAACAACAAAACCGAAAAGTGACTGCTAAAATAGCTAAATACAATTCACAATGTCTTTGTCCAAATCAAGTACGAGTATAAAAAGAAAAGTGGAACTTGAGCATAGGAAATTTAACCCTGAATGGACATCCAAGTATTTTTTATGAATCAGGCCAAGGCGTTTTCTCATGCCTGGTGTGTTTGGAATGCGTAGCAGTGGCAAAAGAGTATAATTTACGCAGGCATTATGAAACAAAACACCCAAAACTCAGCGATCTCTGAGGTGAGAATAGACAGCAAAAGATTGAGGCACTAAAAAAAACAACTGTTGAGTCAACAAGGTGTGTGAAAAGAGACGAAAGGAATCTGAACCATGTACCATTGCTAGCTACAGGATTGCTAAACTCGTAGCAAAATCTACTCGCCCCAAGACTGTATGTTGGAGGTCTGTGCCCAGAGGCCAAAGATACCTTTAAACACCAGTCTTTCAAGAACAACCATTCAGCGACGCATTGTCGATATATCCAATAATTCATACTGTCAGTTAAAAAGCAGAACTATCGACATTACGTATTTTTCTGCTGCTTTGGACGAGAGCACAGACAATACCGATACAGCGCAGCTGATCCGTGGTGTCACTGGCACATGCCAAATCATTTAAGAACTTGCAGATGATGTTGAGGTGGTCGTGTCACTAATTTTTGAGCTGCAGTCCTTGCATACAGCTGTTGTCTTTTCCGTACTATTAATCCTCGAATCCACATTTAATTATTTTTGGTCTTGCCGCCACCATAACTGCTGCTTCTGTGCTGAAATGCTGACCGCCATTAGTCCGCGCGGCGCGCTGCGTGTATTACACTGTAAAATCACCTGATCATGGTCAAGCAAGTCTCAAGTCCTCAAATTTGCGACTCGATTCTGGCACGAGTCAAGACATGGAGTCCCCCACCTCTGACTGGCACACATCGGGGCACCGAAGGAGGAACAACCAGGCAAGTGAAGCAAGACAGTTGGACTAGACAAATGGATTATCTGTCGTGTGACTGCATGAGTCCTGTATCGGTTCTGGGAAACATGGCATGAGAAAACAAAGTGAGCAGGAAGGTGTTGGTTAACAACGGGTCCTTCCACATATATTACTAACCGGATATTAACAACAATTCAGTATTTGTCCGTGCGTTTCTCTTTATTTCACGTACTATCAAATTGTCAGAACTTTTTGAAATCCACCTAAATTTAACCAAATCATGCCTTGTATGAAGAGGTTATATTTCCCATTTAACTGTCTTGTCTAGTAATAGAATTGTATTCTTCGGTATTGGTTTCAGGGTACATTTTTTTTACTTTGATATCTTACCCATGTGACGGGCAGGAGGTGCGAACGAAAAGGAAGCGATCACGCCAAGTCTCAGAGAAAAAGAGGGGTTTAATAAATAATGTGCGCTAACCAAAATCCCGTGCACTGATCCAAATTAAGGATACAATAACCAGCAGTCAACTGGTACACAGACAAAGCATATATAGACAGACAAACTACCGTCAGGTGAGGGAGCTAATAAGCCCCACCCACCTGAGGGAAGAACACAACGCAACAACAACAGGACAACTGCCACTGTGCCGGAGGCGACCGGTAGGGGGAGCCTCCCTCACCGTGACAGACCCCCCCACCAAGCCGCACTCACGGCCCGACGTGCGGTTCACAGCGGCAGAACACAAGACGCCAGGCGAAGGGGCAGGAAGGCGGGGACAAAGCAGGGTAATACCTCCTGCAGTCCCGGAGCTGAAACACAAAAAACATATAACAGACATTAGCTCCCGCCTCCCTGGGCGGGACCCTGGACCGGCTGGGCCGTCAACAGTAGACAAACCACGCCCCAGTCGGTCACAGAGCCCTCGCGCCCCAAAGGCCCCACAAAGTGTGCGTGTGTGCAGGTTACCTCCCTACTGCACAGTTGATCGTCTCCTGGACCAACCTCTCGGCTCGGGGAAAACCCCTGTATGGGGCAGAGAGTTCCCCTGGGCATCCCTAGAACGGCCGGGGAGACCGCCCCTACCTAGAGGCAGTTCAAAGCAGCGTGGACTCCTCCACCCTGCCGGAGGTTCCAGGGGGGAAGTACTCCTATCCCCAACGAGGGCCGACTACTCCCCAGGGCGAACCTTCTCGTCATCCCGAGCACGAGGGGGGGACCTCTGTCTTCAGCAGGAGCTCTTCAGGCCGGAGCCCTCTGGTCACCCACACACACGGGGAGCCCTTCCCCTCCAGGGAGGCTACTTACGACCAGGGCTCCGGTCACCCCATCACATAAGGGGGCTCCTGCCTACTTTGGAGGTCCCACAAGGTCCAGGGACTCCACAGTCAACCGCGGGAGGAACCTGCACACAACACATACGCACACACACACACAGACACAACACAAACGCGCACTTACCCTGACCCACTTACCCCCTTTACATGGGAGGAGGGAGCTCCGTCTCAGCATGAGGACACCCTACCTGCTCAGGAGACTCCCTCCCCGTAGGTCAGGGCCTCCCAATGGAGCTGCGCCTTCCGTGCCACAGGCCGTGGCACGGGACCCTCCATAGCCCCTCCCCAAACGCCCCCTTGGAGGAGGAGCGTACAGGGAGTTACATACAACAATTCACAAGCACGCTAGGACAAACACAAACACTGGGGGGGCGTGTGTGCAGGCTACCTACCTACCATATAGTTGAACGCCTCCTGGACCTACCTCTCGGCTCGGGGCCAATCCCTGCACAGGGCCTGGAGTCACCCTGGGCAACCCTAACCGGCCGGGGAGACCGCCCCTCCTGGGGAGGTGCATAGCAGGGTGGACTCCTCCACCCTGCCGGAGGTTCCAGGGGGGAAGCTCTCCTTCCCCACTGGTGGCCAGCTACACCCCAGGGTGTGGGCCTGGGCAACCCTAACCGGTCGGGGAGACCGCCCCTAATGGGGAGGTGCATAGCAGGGTGGACTCCTCCACTCTGCCGGAGGTTCCAGGGGGGAAGCACTCCTTCCCCATTGGTGACCGGTCACACCCCAGGACCAACCTCCTAGCCACCCCGAGCACGAGGGGGAACCTCTGTCTTCAGCAGGAGCTCTTCAGGCCGGAGCCCTCTGGTCACCCACACACACGGGGAGCCCTTCCCCTCCAGGGAGGCTACTTACGACCAGGGCTCCGGTCACCCCATCACATAAGGGGGCTCCTGCCTACTTTGGAGGTCCCACAAGGTCCAGGGGCTCCACTGTCAACCTGCAGGAGGAACGTGCACACAACACATACACGCAGACAACACAAACGCGCACTTACCCTCTTACCGGCGGGCTTTACGCCCCCCTCAAGGCTCATCCCAGACCCTCTCTAGGGTCTCTGGGGGCTCCGGGGCAACCCTCTTTCAGGGGGGAGACTCTGTCCCTTCGCAGCTCACCCCAGGCCACCTACCTAGTGAGCCTAGGGGCTCCAGGACAGCCCCCCTCACACTCCCGGTGGGGCCTCCTTCCGGAGCTGCGCACTTCTGTGCCCCAATTGGTGGCACAGGACCCTCCATTGCTCCCCCCCCCCCAAAACACCATTAACAAAAAAAGGGAGGGAGCACACGGGGAATTACATTTAACATAAACATACACACGAAGACAAGACCCATCACGCAAGACAAAACAAACGGCAGGCGCTTTCTCCTGGCTAGCTCCAGCCCGTAGTCTCACACACACTTCATACACCTTTCACACACACATATGCACAAACATTCGACTACGGACGAGCGCATGAGCGAGGAAGCGCCGCCCCCTTGGAGGAGGGCGCTACCGGGTCTCTCGCTCCAGTCACCGCCGTGCTGCACAACGCACTGAACAGACACGCAAACAAACAAACACGCAGGCACGACGGGACGAGCGGCTCACTACCCAAATGCTTCTGACTATTTTTGATCACCACTAAGGTTTCAACGACACAACTAAAACACTTTTTATGCAAAATTATAATGGGAGAAAATTATAAGCTTTACCCTAGTAAACCTTTATATGCAGTAAACATATAATGTAGCCTATCCTTACGGAATAAATAACGAATGTCCTAAATGGGCCCACCGGGATGATTCTGGAAAGCACACAAGTGGGCATTGTATTGATTATCTTAAAGAACTTCGTGCATTTTCTCTCTGTCTCCAACACCATGAAAGTAAAGCGACGCATTCGTTATAGTAAAGCAGCTCATGTTGTTCTAATGACGTAATGCACCCGCAGAGATTTTTGTAATATGAGCGTGAGAACTCCCCTTTACCTGAAGATGATCTGCGTCATTTCGGCTAAACAACCTCTACGAGTTTCTTCGGAACTCTGGATTGTGAGGTACAGATTCACATAGCGAGAAACTAAATTTCTTTAGTTTGGGAAAGAACTACCGTTACCAAACTGCAGTCCGAGAAGAACAGCAAAAGAATTTCACTGGTATGTTTGATTGGTCTTCAATGAAATGAAAACAAATGTTATGAATTGTATTTTTACGTTCTTGGTCTAGTTTTTACTGTAATGTTAATCTTATAACAATACCACCCTCCACCCCCATGAAAGGGTCACAGGGACACCGTCTCTTTAAAGGTGTCGCCTTATCCGTGTAATATGTATGGTTGGAAGACTCATGGCAGTGGACAACTGCACGGGAATTGGAAGGAGGATTTGGGGGGCTGGGAGAATATTTCCGCGGTGACAACAGAAATGGAGAGAAGGTTTACTGTATATTTTAGTTTGTATAACAAGGAATAGAGCTGTGGGGAATGGAGTGGCAGTAATTGTACTTTTACTTTCTGTGTCTCCCCCAGAGTCCCTAAAAGGGCTAGATCCCTTGTTCGTTGGGGATTCGCTCTTGTCGCGAGTAGTAGCTACTAAAATATGCTCTAAACTATGATGGGTGCAGATTTGAAGCAGTGTTGATGTTAATAATGACACATTTATATATTTTGCTGAAAGAACGACAATGTGAAATGTAAAATTTAAATATTTGCAAAACTGATTTCTATTTGTATATATTTCATCACAGTGCAGCTTTCTACATGGGATCTACATACATGACACTGCAACATTTTCTTTCTCCTATGCTTGACACTTGAGGCCCTCTGCCCATGTGGTGATGTGTGGTCTTTCATAGGTGAACAGCGTAACCTGCGTTAAAAATGGCCAGCACTTCTATACCAATGCATAACATGGGGAATGGCTACACCATTGTGACTCACGTTATGCCCCAAACAACGGCAACAGCTGGAACAGGATGTGCTGCTGGTTTTGGTCCACTTACGAAATTTCTGAAAGGAGAGCCAAAGGCATTAGGAGTAAGTACAGTGTTGATAATCGTTGAGTATTGGGAGGGGTGGGGGTTTGTAATGTCGCTTTTTAACTGACTGATGTGAAACACGATCTACTTTTGTGTGATGTCACAGACGGAACAGAGGCAACAGGAGGCGGAGTTAGAACTGCAAGGGTTGTTTTGTCCATTGTGAAAATAAAGACTTTAGAATAGCAGCTCTAAGGAAAACTGAGGAAGGCGAAGAACGCCTGATCAGTAGCCTACTGGGCAAAAATAAAAGACGACAGCTTTAGGAATATAGCAAAGTCTCTCAATCTCTCGTACTCCCTCGTGGAATTACGCTCCAGGAATCACCACCACACAAGAGGAATGCGCAGCACTGGACGGTCATACCTGCAGATCTTAAAAAGGGTAGCGACTGATTAACTGCAGGTGCTACGCATTAATAAACAGGAGACTGTGAGCGGGGGAGTGATGTGTGAGAGGTGTGTCGGGTGTGGGGGTGTGGGCCGTCTGGGCATCTGGGCCGGCCTACTGTGACATTTTGTAAATGTTATGTATAGTAAGATATCCACTGTTAATTCTTGCAGGTTAACCCAGTGTGAATGGGTGAATGCTAGGAAATATGAAAATGGATGCAAAGATAAAAATGTAGAAACAAACATAAAAATCTGTGTAAATTATATATTATGTGTGAAGATTTCTTACCCACATAGTAAACATAAGTAATGTAAACATTGTAATTACTACTAATTCAAGCTATGAATGTTTTACGTATTAAATCATTTATTGACAATCCTTTTTGTAGCATATCCTGTCTCCGATTTGACATAAAAGATTTCAAATGATGAGACACGGACACATTCAAAATACATTATTCGAATTCTACAAGTTCTGTGGTTTGTAGATTTGTATAATTTATTTGAACTCAAATACTTCAAATAGCAAAGTTCACAGCGTTAGCTGCAGTGTAGGCACCGTATTTTAAATTGTTTTATATAACATGTCAAAATGCTTTTCTCCACAGACAGTCCAAATTATGATTGGTATAATGACCATATTGTTTGGTATTGTGATATTCGCCTTCGATTTTAGCATCAGTTCCCTCTCTGGTGTCACTTTTTGGGGCTCTTTGTTTGTAAGTATTGTCCACATTTTCAACACAGCACAAATACATTTTATTAAATAAATACTTTCCGACTGCAATCTCATTCTCAATCTCATTCTCAATCCCATTCTCAATCCCATTCCCTTTTTTTGTTCCCTCCCAGTACATCATTGCTGGCTCACTCACTGTTGATGCAAGCAACAAACTTAATCGCTGTCTGGTATGAACACATAAACACTGGTTGCTTTTGAGTATTTCACTCTTTGCAGGAATTAAAATATTGATGTTGAGATTCTCACTTGGAGTGACGAGGAAGGATAGGATCAGAAATGAGTTTATTAGAGGATCAGCACATGTAGCTTGTTTTGGAGATAAGGTTAGAGAAGCGAGATTGAGATGGTTTGGACATGTACAGAGGAGAGAGGAGACGTATATTGGCAGGAGGGTCTTGAGGATGGAACTTCCTGGCAAGAGGAGGAGAGGTAGACCTAAGAGGAGGATTATGGATGCAGTGGTAGAGGATATGAGAGTGGCGGGTGTGTCAGTGGAAGACACTCAGGACAGGGCTAGATGGAGGAGTTTGATCCGCTGTGGTGACCCCTAAACGGGAATTGCCGAAAGAAGAAGAAGAAGCAGGAATTAAAATATTAAAATCAAAGTTTTTTTACTTGAATGATTTGAAAGACATTAGTAATTATCTGTTTTACCAGTAATATTCCATGCCAATAACACTACCTAGTTAGCACAAGACCTAAAAGTAGTAATACGTTTGATAAGCTCTGTGAGCAAAATCCCAAATATACTTTTAATGCACTTTTTAAGTCATATTTTGTATTACATTTTTCCCCGTAAAAGTATCTAAAGTTGTTTATAATTGTCTGTTGCTTGCTTTACACAGTAATGGTTTTGCTTCTATTGTTTTAGGTGAAGGGCTCTCAGGTGCTTAATGTGATTAGCACCATATGTGCAGGAATAGCCATCATCCTATTTTCCCTGGATTTGGTCAGGAATATATGTAATCATTCTTACAGAAACTACCACCCAATTGTAGGTTACAGTTGCACACACTGACAAAACAGTTTGCACATCTGATGTATTTCTGAGTTTTGTTTGACAAATCTGCATGTTTTGTATATCACAATGTTCAAATGTATATCACCGTTTACAAGATATTCCTCAAGGTAATAGTGAGCAGTTCCTTTCTGCTCAGACTTACTATAATAGAAAGTATTACCAGATGAATTAATGTGTAATGCACTGGTGAACATTTTGCAGGTGACCAAGGCGATATCTGCTGTTCTGCTGGTGTTCCATGTGCTTCAGTTCTTCATCTCCATTTCCATCTCATGCTTCGCCTGCAAAGCCACCCGCAGATCTGGACCCCCTGTGGGTATTACATAGATACTAGTTTATAATAGCTATTGCATTATAATGGCACATTGTCTGCATTGTCTATAAGCATTCACCTTGGGCTGTATAGTGACTCTGCTATATAAACTATACTACAGTGAAGCTCTCTATATTTTTCTGTGCCTCAGGTGGATATTGTCACAGTGGTTCCAAACCCAGAGGAACGTCATCCACTGGTCAGTCCCTACCCTACTGTTCAAAGCCAACTGGTAAGAAAAGCCTGTAGGCGTGTGCTACATCCTACTACAAATACTACTACATCCACGTGAAACATTTGCTTTTGAGCACTTTTAAATGTAGTGGGCATGTGACAAACAAGTATTGCAGCAGGTACAGCAAGTATATACATTTTATAAATGTAAACTGTTTGAAACAATATATTTTTATAAAGTTCCCAGATTGACAATTCATCTTAAAACCAGTAGTTCTTAATCCTTATTTTAGAGTATAAAATTAATTTATACGATTTCCCTGTGCAATATCAGAATATCTCAATTGTCAGGTAATTCTACCAGAATCAGCCTTATAACTGATTACCTACCTGACTAGAGGTTCACCATTACCATAATCTGATACTATGCCTCCTATGTTTTCCTTTATCTAGATTTTAATCTCATTGCAGAGAAAGATGTTTACAAACACTCTTTATTTTACAGGGACTGTCTGCCATGTGCAGCACCCCACCGAACTCTCCACCTGCAGAAAATCCTCCACCTTATGAGATGAAAGACCTACCAGTTAGCTGAAAATATACAGTATACATTATGGGATGGAACCCCCCCTACAGCATTACTGTCACGTTAAGGGAGGCTCCCCCTACAGGTCGCACTCCATCACAGCGGCAGTTGTCCTGTTGTTGTTGCATTGTGTGCGTCCCTCAAGTGGGCGGGGCCTATTAACCCCTTCACCTGATGGTCATTTGTTTGTCTATATATGTCTTGTCTTTGTACCAGTTGACTGCTGGTTATTGTATCTTTCATTTGGAACGGTGCACGGGTCCTTGGTTTGCGCACTTTATTCATTAAACCCCTCTTTTTCTCTAAGACTTGGCGTGATCACTTCCTTTTAGTTCGCACTCTCTGCCCATCACAATTACATACATGACATACATACACATATTAAATGTATCCTAGTGCATATTCACTCATCCTAATGCATATATTCAAATATCGTAAAGTTCAGAATTTTGGCTTTTGTTAGCTGACTCATTTGACCAAATGTTCATTGTTCTCCTGATTTATTTTAATGCTTAATAATGTCTTGCTTTGTGGGACACAAGGTGGAGTTTGTATACTGTATACAATTAAGATGCCAGTCCTTGGATGCTGCATACAGAGGAAGGTTTGGACTGTTTGTTAACCTTGTCAACCACACTGCCTCACGTGCCTTAGATGCTTAAATAACAATCTTACTAGTTGTTTAATTTTTTAATAAATCCTACAGCACAAATATTTGTGGCCAATGTAA